>VDFB02323643.1:15416-50381 GCA_007258455.2 Sequoia sempervirens
ATGAGGATACATGAAGAGTGTTCAGTATAGCATGATCAATCGCCACATACCAACATTTTGTGGTCGAGATTGGATTAGGGTACCTGAGTTTTTGATGAAGTTAGGGTTCTAGATTCAAACTGTGTTATCACCCATGAGATGTGCATCCATGACTAAGAGCTAGATTTATTGATGCCCTAGATATGTGAATTGAAATAATGAAACCTAGTCACCCTCAAACCCTGGTTTTTATTTGGAAAGGTTGATTTTGATTGGATCATTTATGGTAAATTGAGTGCATTGAATTCTTTTGTATTTTGACGATAATGCTTGCATTCAATCCAATCCCATCTTAGGAGAAAGAGATTTCAAATTTAAGAAAAATTGTGAATGGAGAAAATGTCACCAAGTTCATGATTTTAAGGAACAAGTGATAAGAAGAAACTTCATGAAAATCTTCCATTGATGGAAAATCCCAACAATAATTTCCTTTGCTAAATTCCATCCTCCACGGATTTCCCTGAGCCTTGTGTCCTTCGCAAAATCCATCCGGGTGTGGATTCCCTAAGAGTTGATTCCTTCATGAAAATCCCTCAGCCTTGGATTTCCATGAATCCTTCATGATTGAAAATCCCCAAGATTGTAAATGCATTTGGTATTTGTGGGTTGGGTCTCAAGAATGTTTTATAATGAACCTTTATGGAGTTGGAAATGTTAGATGACAAAGTTTTGCTCAAGTTATTGGTGTTCACTAAAATCCACTTGTGAGAGATTTCTTCGAGCCTCTAAACCTTCATGAAATCCACTCAAGGGAACATTCCCTAAAAATGTATTCATCGATAAAATCTGTGAGAGGCGGGTAAACATGAGGATATCCTAAGATGCATTTTCAAAGGTTTTAACTTAGTTTCTTAGGATCATGGTGAGGATTAAGAGATGATTTTATGTTGCATATGCATTTTAACGATTCATTCAAATGATGTAATTGGATTATAATGGTTAGTTCGCTTTAACAATGTGGTAATTATAGTCCTTTCTTAATAGATGTAGGGTGAATCTAGTAAGGGTGTAGAATCTAAAGAAAAATCAATTGAGCCAGTAAAAGAAGGAACCTTGACCAGAGCATAAAAGATGAAGTACAATTTCAAGGAAATTAAGCTAGAGTCAAAGATTCATTTAACATGGGGAAAGGTAGGTGAAACCAACATGGGTCATGTGGACTATGATGACTTTAAGCAGAGAATGTTTAGTGATGCACAAAATCCTTTGGCCAAGGTTATAATTCATGCAGGGTTAGCTCAAGCTACTAGATTTCCACCTTCTATTGAATTCCTGGAGCTTGTTATGGAATGTTCCAAACACTATGATTCAAATAAGAGGGTTATTTTGGGCCCTCAAGGAAGTAATTTAGAAAAATTGACTGAGGAATTCATTGTTGTAACATTCAATATTGGTTCCCATCAGAAGTTGGTGAAGATAAATATAAAGGAAGTTGAGGAGTTTTATCAGAAAGATCCTTCAAAAGCTTTGGAGATCATGAATGGTGCTTGGATTGAGAAACCAAAATCACATTACTCCAAGCTGCCCAAGTAGTTGTATAAATCTGATTTCAAGAAAGAGTATAATGACATGATTACTCTTTTGGGAAGAGTCATGGGATTGGATGAGTCCTTCATGCTCAAAGAATGGATGTTTTATGTCATCTCACAAATTGTAAAGGGAGTGCATTATCATTGGGCATGCATTATAAGTAACAATATGGATATGTAACTGAGAAGTGTGCAAGACACAAGGAAATCCACAATGAATTCATATCTAGTGTACTTGCTTGTTACAAAGAATAAATACAAAGGCCTGGCTGCAAGGGAGTCATAGGGAAGGAAAAAATCTATGATGTGTACCCTCAATTGCAATTTAATAAGTTTCCAATTATAGGAGGGTCAATGATTCTTTTCTAACGTTCATTACCAGAATGCTACAAAAAGCTTTTGATGTTAAAATCTCACTTGATGCTATGGATTTAATCAAGTATGATTATTGGTTTATCCAATTTCCAAATTTCTCATACATAAGAGTACATGGATCCCCACCAATGCCTTTCATACTTCCAAGGTACCCTACCAATAAACTTATATTGCTGGAAGTAACCAAGAAAGTGGTTGCATTTAATATTGTATTGAAAAACATGCACAAAATAGGTTCTACAGGTGAGTTTCCTTCGAGGATTGGAGGTATGGAGGCTTTTCCTTCTAGTCAAAGTTCCCACCATTTAGAGAAAGAGATGGTCAATTTTCATTTGTACTCACATATAGATAGAGGGAACTTTGATACCTATGGTGTTGCATAGAAGATGGCTAGTAGAGAGTTCAAGAATAAGAATCATATTGAAGATTATTGAGCTAACTATCACGATGAATTTGAATTGATCAGAAGAAAATGCTCAGTATTGTCATTGAGGATGATCAAACTTCACAAGACAACCAAGATTCCAGACCAGATGGATGATGAACATGATCTTATCTAGCATCATGATTATGAGCAATATAAGGATAAGCTACTCCCTGCTATGAATTGGTCAGAAGAGGAGGTATTTGATTTAAATTTACTTATTGCTCCTATGTTGAAGTACTTTAAGCTCTAGGTGAAGCACAATATTTTGGAATTAAAGGAAAATGGCACAAAATTCACCTATGACTTGATGGGAGATCTTGAATCTCATTCAGAAGAAGAAAGAAAAACTACTAAGGATGATACTATTGAGCCTCACAAAGAGGAGGACACAAAAGAAACTCAATTTATAATCAAGAGAAGGAATAAGAGCCAAGCAAAAGTTAAAGAATCTAAGAGGAAATCTATTGCCAAGGTGAGGAAACCTTCAAAAGAGAATAATGAAGGAATTGAAGAAGAAAAACCTTCCAAGAAGACAATTCTTGTCATAGAAGGCCAAAAAATGGCTAAATCAAAGTCTAAGAAGTCGAAGGTAAGTGAAGAGGACACCACTCAAACCAAAGTGGTTGATATATAAATTTTAGGAGAGAAGCCCCAAGTGTATGTGAGAAGAAATTCTCCAAAATAGAAAACTCTCCCTGTAGAGGATTTTGGTGAAATGATGAGTGAGCATGAGAAGGATAGTGAAGAGGAACCTACTGATGATGTCCCAAAGGAGACAGAGAGAGCAATTATAGGAAATAATACTCCTCCTAATTCTCCTATTCAAAATATGTTAGTGGATGAGGATGTTGTGCATGAAGAGGAGGATATCTCCAAGAATCCTGAGGAAGAGGAGGATGAAGATGTTCCCACACCCAAAAGTGGGGAATTGAATAATTTTAGAGAGTATTTGGATCAACCAGTTTCTGAGGCTTAGAGTAAGAATGTAGAATTAGGAGTAATAGAAGAAATTCCTTCTCCCTCTCCTATAAAAGAGCATATAGATGTGTCTTATACAAAGGAAAAAGATGAGAAGAAACCTAATACAGATGAATATGACAAGAATCTAGAGGACATTGAGGATGATCCATCCAAGGATCAGCCAAAATAGGATCTTTCCTAGGAGAATGCAAAATCTGATGTTCATGATTGGCTGAAAGAGAGATTGAAACCTAAGCCAATCATTGTTGAAGAGGAGATTCCTGATTGGGACAAGTTGCTAACTAGTTGGGGTTAACCCAAAGAGAGGAAGAAGGCTATGATAGTCTCTAAGTTTGCAAGAGATGAATTCAATAATAGGGTTGTCCACATTGCTACTCTTGCTAGTGAAAAATTCAACAATGAGGTCAAGCCTTCATACTATAAAGTACAAACTATTAATCTTGGCTCCACTACAAAAGAGAAAGAAAAGCAAGATCTCCAAGAATCAGTACAAACAACATTGAAGAGATTAGACAACGAAACATAGGATAAGGAGGAGCAAAAAAGACAATTAAGGGATATGCAAAGATATGTTCAACATTTGATTAAACTTTTTCAAACTCAGTCTAGTGAAGGAGCTCATTTTTTGAAGGATTTCTATCAAAGGAGGTAGTTTATGAGATTGAAAGGATGAGGGTATCATCACAGGTCACCTAGGAATGGCTTCATAGTGTGAGCAAAAGAGGGGATGCAATGATTGAAAATATATTATACACTTATGAGAAGGTTGCATCATCTCTGGAGGACACATCTCAATTTGCAGCAGATTTCCAAAAGGTGGATGATGCCACCATTATTGAGTTGAAAAAAATTATAGACTCCCAAGGAAGAATTGATCCAAAAGAATATCTTTAAATCAGATGATATAGGGAAGTCAATGGAATGGATGGAAGTATGGAATTACAGAAAGGAGCTTATGATGAAAGCACTAAAGAAGATCTCAAAGATCCGGGACAAAGTAAAGGAAATATTTGATAGTTGTTTTGCATTTTTGGAGATTGTCATTAGAAGAATAAAGTTTGGATAGAATAATTTAAATGTTAATCAATTGAAAAAATGGTGGTATGAAGTATATTCTCCAACTGAGAATGGGTCAAGATCAACTTTAGGATGAAGTTATCTACATCTGTAACCTAGATAAATATCAAGGGTTACAAATAGAATGGGAGAAGGCTTTGACTAAATATGAAGAAGAACTAAAAGCAATTAAGTTGAGAATAAAATTCATCCCAATTCCAGATCCAACCGAACTTGATGATGTGCTTTCAAAAGTGAAGGAACTTTCTAGAAATGAAGAGGATAAGGACAAGGAGAATGACCTAGTCTATCTTCCTTGAAGAATGTGCTTTCTACATCAAGCTTGTCAAAGATACAAGTTAACCATGCTTAGATTTTTGTGCCAAGATTTTATTGAATTGTAAATTTTCCTTTTGAGGTCAACTTATTTATTATTTTATTAAGATTAAATTAGGGAATTTTAAAAGTGCCAAGGCCGACCTATCTAGTTGACCTAATTAAAAACCTAATTTAATATTTCTCCTAGGCTGACATGTCTTGGGAATTCTATAAATTGAGGCCTCCTCTTCATTTGTGAGGCTAATAGTTGATAGTTTCTAGAATTTGATGTTGTTGTACTTGAGAAACTTGTATTGTTGCAAGATATTGGTGAAGTGAATACAAGTGAAGATATTGTCTTTTGGTGTTCTCCTTTGTCTTATTTCATCTATGCATGGTTCATGTGTTTGTCATCTATTTTAAGTTATTAAATAAGTGTTTCATGGTTAATCTTAGAACTAGTTGCAGTTCATTTGTGTTTATGATAAAGTGTTTAAGGTGTTGAGGAATCTTCAGTCCATACTTTTGGTGATCTACTGGTTGTGGATTGTTGTGTAAAGTTAGCCTAGGCCTACTCTATTTTTCACTCAAGTTCAATTGTGAGTGTTTGAATGTATGTTTGAATATTTACAATATGAAAATATTTGATTCTGGTGGAAATTGCACTATCTTTATAATACTATAGATTTAATCTTGGTTAAGCAATGATTGGTTTTAGAAGATTGGTCCATCTTGAATGTTATGTTATTTGGACAATTGATCTTAGGTTTTAGATTAGATATCTCTCTTAAACCCTACACATTTTTCCATTTATTTGAGATTATTGTTAGAGAAAGATTCACAAAGAATCACCATTATTGTTACATTTGATGAATTTAAAGCTTCCAAAAATTGTTTTGTAAGGCCCCTTGTGATTACCAGCATTTTCACATTTTCACTGAGTTGTTGTTGCATTGTTAAGACTTGACATTAGAGACCTTGGGGTCATTTCTTGAGGATCGTGATAGAAATTTGTAAGGAAAATCAAATGCAAAAACAATTCTCCTAACATCAATACCTCAAGGGAAGAATGAGATGCACTTTAAAATTTACAATTATAGTCAATTAAGATGCACTATGAAACATATAATAGAAACAGTATTTGAAAATCACACATGAACGCCAGATATACGTGGGAAAACCCTTACGGGAGAAAAAACCCACCACACGAAGAGAAATCACTTTGTATTACAGTAATGGAGATTACATACAAAAGACAAACTTATCTTTCTAGTGTCGTTTACAACCATTCACCATGAACAATCTTGTACAGGAACCTTCAAGTTACCATCTTTATAGTTTAGAAAAAACATTTACTGATCATACAACCACCCAACAATCCATCAATCCAACCAATGGAGTTAACAACCAATCACAATCTGCAATCACCGAGTATATCCATGTTGTTCCATGTCTGTTGAGCTTCCTCACAGAACCATCACAACGAACAATCTTCCAACTATTCAGATTCAACTTCTCCTATTGGTCCATGAGACTCCACATCGGACGGTCAAACTATCAATAGAATTTTCATTGTATTGGCATCTCGGTGAGACACTAACAGTGTCTCGCCGACGCCACATATCCTTCATACCGATGTCACCAAGAGGCATCGTAGTCGCCAAGATGTTCTATCAAGCTTTCAGTGTTACGCCGAAACACCAAGCAGTCGCCCAGACCTATCGCTTTCGCCAGGAGATCATAGCGAGTCACCAAAGGTTATACCAAAGTCACAAGTCATATCGAGCTCCAAAGAATAGTCGGCAAGACTTACATCTTTCACCGAGAGAACATACCAAACTCCAAGACTTACCTCAAAGTGTTCATCCATCGCCAAGAGTTATATCAAAGATCCCTTATCATCGGCGAGACTTACATTCTTTGCTAGGACTTCTTCCTGAGATCATTCAGGTTACCCCGATAGCCATTGACTATTGGCAAGACATCCATCAACTGCTAAGAGATCTCCTCGAGATCCTTTGTGTTACACCGAACATCAAACGGTCGGCAAGACTTAACACTCACCATGACCTTTCCTCGATTGCTTGAGTTACTCCGATGAATGTTTGGATGTGTCCCCATTGGCGTGACCTTTATTGTTCGCTAAGACTTCTCACTAGGATCTTTATGTTATGGCAAAGACATCACATGTATTCTTATCGCTTTGTGACATTTTTTACTTCACCCTTAATTTTTCCCCAACAAGCCTTCACCAAAGGTCTCAACTATTGATTGAATGGCTCGGCCTACCAGCAACCTACATGATAAGAGGTCATAGTGAATACACTATGTCACAGCGAAGGCTCCAAAGAATAAGCGTTCGGCAAGACTTCTGCAAGGTCACAGCGACCTGTTCAAAATAGAATGTATCAAAGCTGCTAGTCAGCCAGACATGATAGATATCATACCGACTTTCCTCTAATGGAGGTTTCAGCCTATAGTTGAGGCATAATTCCAACAATTACCTTCAAGAGAGATAGGATACTTGTATTCTATCTAAGTTGTTGCAGTGCTAAAAAAACCATCAACAAATTGGCGATAGAAAGAGGGTTGATTCAACAAAGTTGGAGCATTTTCTATCATCCATATCTCCCCAAATATTTTGAAGGAAGACTAGATCTACAACAGAAGGATATTTTCAAGAGTTAGGAGCCCCTACTAGTCAATAAGGACTAAGAAAGGGAGGCATCATCATCATCTTCACCCATTTGGCCATCATCCTCTTCATCTATCTCTTCATCATTTCATTCTAAGCCCACTCCCATTGAACATAATCCTATTCCCATCCAACAACCCCAAGTAGCCCCTAATCAGCTGCTACCACCAATGGATTTTTTTTCTAATAACCCCTCACCCCTATTCTTCAACAACTATAATGCTATGCCCAAAAATATTGAGCACTTTTTCTCTAAGTTCCATGTTAATGACCCCAATAGAACTACTGAAGAGCATATCAAGATCTTTCAAATTGCTCTCTAGGATAGATTGATCAATCATGAAGATGTGGCTTGCAAGCTATTTCCTTATTAATTGGGTGAGGGAATTATATTGGTAAAATCACCTACTTGTTGGTCAATTACCAGTTGTAATCAAATAAAAAAAAATTCCTACAAAAGTTTAAAATACCTATCAGTCATAATGACTTGTATTTGTAGTTTATGTCAGTCAAGAGAGAGCCTAATGAGCCAATAAGTTCATTTAACAATAGGTTCCACCATGCCTACACCTAGTTATAGCCATCGTATGTTGTGGATGATGCTTTAGCTAAGGGAGTTTATTATGAGGCCTTAGGTAGCCTCACTTCTACATTTATTAAAATAATGCATCAACCCCCTGCTACATTGATCGATGCATATGCAAAAGCAGTTAAGGAAAGCACATATTTAAGGCAGCATATAGCAGGACCCTTTCCTTCATTAGGACTAGTTTCTCATCCACGAAAGGTCCAAGGGTTGAACCAAGCTTTGGCTAACTAGATTCCTATGATGAATCCAGTCCCCCAAATTTATTTGCTTCAACACCTAGGTCCTCCAATAAATCAAGCCCAACCACTTCCTCCCTATTTGTAGAATTTTGGGTAGACAACATTTCCCCAACAACAATCCAACATTCCAATTTATTTAAAAAACTCTGAGGTGTTAAATCAATCACAGAACTTGGGCTCAACCTGTGCTTAATTTTGAAACTCTACAATTTCTACACTAGCACAAGGAAATGCAGATAAGGAGAGGCTAGATGAATTGATAGAGCAAGTAAAGAAGTTATCTACGGAGGTCACCTATCTAAGAAATCAAAATAGTCAATTGCAATCTACACAAAGAGGTATACAATCCAACTACAACTGAGATGGTAGAGATTTTGCACAAGGATAGGAACAAAAGTTTGAAAGAGGACAAGGTCAAGGACAAGGTTTTAATAGAGATCAATCATCATAATATAATTTTGATAGAAGGCTACCCCCAAGATAGAATAGGACCTGGAATACTAGGCCTAATAGTGGAGTCCCTACACCATTAGACCCCCCTAGTAATCAAGAGAAGATCACAAGTACAGTCTTCTTGGCTGACCTTCCATTAGCTAGATATTATAGGATACATAAGACGACACAACATTCTGAACTTGGTTTTCCTGAATTCTAGATTGTGGCTGCTATATTTCAAATGGAGGTCCAACAAGTTGTTGGTAATGGTGCAAATGGGTAGGAGATTGTTCCTTCTGATCCATATGATTCACCTGTGTTGTTATTGAATCATGCTCCTTTCCTGTGAGGTGAAGAAAATGGACCTGAAGAAGAGTCATTGGAGAAAAGTACCAAGTCAGAACATGTATGTAATGAAGAATCAATATCTCAATTATTTAAAAATAGTGACACTATTGATAATGGTCCTTTAGATGAAGAGGAGCATAGGGTAGATGAATTTTAGATGTTTCATCAATGAACGAGGCCATATGATTTGAGGAACAGGAAGGCTGGGGGCATTTTACTACATCTACTCCTCCAAACAATTTCAACACAACTCATGATCCTAATGCAAGTAATAACCCTTCCTATCCCCATGTGCCAAAGCAATACTTTTCTAAAGGAGGATCCTTTGATTTCTCCAAGGGAGACCATGTTGATTCTGCTAAGGACAAGTAAGGGGAACAACCTAGGAGCACTTAGACCGATATGAATGTGACTCAAATGGGTGAATATGTGGCTAAGGAACTGAGGAAGGTAAAGGTAAGTATTTCATCATTTGAGTTGCTAAGAGTTACAACCATTAGGAGTGTTATATTTGGTTCTTTAAATGAGAATGTACCCTCAAAGTCTTCACAAGATGCTACTATGAGGAAAGTTGGTTCTACTGAACTAGTAATCAAGGAAGTGACTAGAAAGACATAGAGTTCACAACTAGCCAAGGATCAGGATAATTAGCCTACTAAAGATAAAACTCAAGTGCAGACAAAGGATAGGAGAAAAGACAAGGATAAGACTCAAGTGAACCAAGTCAATTCTCTAGTAAGTCTTTTCCAAGCCAAACAAGATACTCCTTTTTTTTATCTCCATTCTCATATTCGGTAAAAATCTAAACAATTTCTTATTGGATTCTGGAGCATCCAAAAATGTCATGCCATTCTTATTTTGCAAGGAATTGGGCATCACCCCTGCTCCTTCCTAATGAAAGGTGACTCAACTAGACAAGACTGAAGTAAGTGTAGTAGGGGAGTTGAATATGATTCAAATACAGGTTGCATCAAACCCATGTGTGCAACAAGTCATCAATATCCAGGTGGTTGATATACCATATGCTTATGGGATGATTCTAGGAAGGGACTTCATGAGAGTACTTAATGGGTATACCTCCACATATCATTCTCATATGTGGTTGTCATGGAAGGGAGTTCCCAATCAAATCAAGATTGAATAAGAACCAAGATCAAAATATATGATCACCGAGTATCAAAATACATCAAATGAAGTGTTGGTTTTTGAGGCAAGTTTAGGAAATTATATCCTAGATGCAGCCATTGAAGAAACAAAAATAGACAAGGTCTTAATAACACATGATATGCCTAATGATTTGACTCAATGTTCCAGCAATACAGAGGTGATTGTTGAGTCAGATGAAGATACCGAGCAAGGTGATGGCAATCTAGGTTTACTTGAAAATTTTCAAGAATTCATTTAGAAGTGTATTAAGGATCAATTAATCTGGGAAGGAAAATGAATTTTGAGGAGTTATTACTACCTAACTGGTGTAGAGTTCACAATGCATCATATCTTGAACTCAAATTTTGTCTCTATCAGACTGCTATGGAGCAAATAAAAAGTTGTATTAATCCTCCTCCAGTAGTTAGAATCAATGTTCAGGAAATCCAGAAAGAGCAGAAAGGTAAACTTATGGTTGTACAAGAAGATCCCTCATCAAGTAAGAGTAAAAGTACAAGGACTCCAAAGGTATATCTTTCACTAAATTTTGGACTTTACGGTTTGATGGCTCTAAGTCTAAGCAAGGATTTGGGGAAATATTTGAGTTGATAAGCCCAATAGGTAAAAAATTCTTCACTACACATAGATTACAATTTCAATGCACCAAAAATGTTGTTGAATATGAGACATTGATACATGGATTACTCATGGCTTTAATAAAGAAGGTCAAATATTTGCAAGTTTTCAGAGATTCTGAATTAGTGGTTAAGCAAGTCAGGAAACAATACTAATGTCTTGATAGGAGGATGACCAATTACATGCATAGGGTATGTGACTTGATAGAGGGATTCAATGCATTTAACATTCAACTAATTCCTAGAAGCAAGAATTACACTGCTAATGCTCTAACACAGGAATCCAACACTGTGGAGCCATTATCCTTGTTAGGATTGAAAAGATTCATGGTTGAACTTAGTCTAGTTCCTTTTGTACTAGATAATGTGACAAAATTTTAGGTATTCAAAGATGAAAAGCATATTTTGTACTTTATTACTAGTTCTAATGTGTTTACTTCTTAGATAATCAATGAAACAGAACGTCATGAGGTAGAATTAGACATGGAAGGAGTAATCAATCTTAAGATGAATACAATTCCAAGAGGGATGGTACAGCTAGAAAGGATCTTTGACTTGGATAGAATCAAAGATCAAGATCAATAGACAAATAAGGACTCAAAAGTTAGTTAATGTGAGGCATATAATATGGGCACTCCAAAGGATGTAAAGAATGTGTTCATAGGCAAGGTATGCACCCCCAAAAGAAAGAAAAGGATTAATAGATGCATTACATGCATATCAATATATTATAGCCTAGAGCTATGAAGACTTAAAAACTTATGACACATCAATAATTACACACACTATTCCTTTGAAGCTTGATACAAGGATGTTCTAGAAAAGACAAAGTCCCATCAATGCTTTTTTGGAGCCCATAATTTAGAAAGAAGTACAAAAGCTATTATCTACTCATATCATTTTTATAGTTAGACATTCAACATGGGTAGCTAATCTAGTTCCAGTTTGTAAGAATAATGGTGAAATAAGGTTGTGTGTGGATTTCAAAACTTTAATCATGCTTCAAAAAAGGAAAACTATCCAGTACCTTCCTTGGAAAAAATTTTACATATTGTGAATGGGTCACAAATGATGTCTTTTCTGGATGGTTACTCAGGCTACAACCAAGTTATGGTGCAATATGAGGATAGGCATAAGACTGCCTTCACAACTAAATGGGGCACATTTGCTTATAGAAGAATGGCTTTTGGACTAATCAATGAAAGATCCACTTTCCAAAGAGCTATGGAAATTTCCTTCAAGAATATAATTGGTAAGTGCATTATTATCTATATGGATGGATTGACTATTTTCTCTAAGAATAGGGGACATCACATTTTAGATCTGTGCAAGGTATTCCAAAGATGTAGGGAATTTGGTATCTCCCTAAATCCCAAAAAGTGTATATTCAAGGTAACAAAAGGAAAGCTCTTGGGTCATATAATCTTTGAAAATGGTACTTCTATTTATCCTAAGTGAATCCATGAAATATCGAAGATATAGCCCCCTACTAGAAAGAAGGAGATGAAATATTTCTTTGGGAAGATCAATTTTTTCCAAAACTTCATCACTAATTTTGCAAAAAATAGTTAAGCCACTGAATGCAATTCTAAAGCAAGACGTGAAGTTAGAGTGGACTATTGAAGCAAAGTAGGAATTTGATGAGATCAAGAGGGCCATAGTTGTTGCTTCGATGTTGGTAAGTCCTAACTATACAAAGACCATTTATATATATTCATTTGCATTAGATCATTCATGTGCCAACATGTTGACACAAAAGTCAGATGAAGAGAATGATCATTTGATAGCATTCATGAGTGTTCCTCTTAAACATGTTGAATTGAAATACCCACATGCTGAAAAACAAGCTTATGCACTGGTTAGAGTTAAAAAATTCAGGCATTACATTTTAAGGAACAAAGTCTTCGCAATCATGTTGAACCCAACAATGAAGCTCTTTTCAATGCAAAGTGAAATGGGTGAAAGGAGAGCTAAGTGGGTCAATATGTTATAGGAATATGACATTGAAATTCAACCAATGAAGTGTGGTAAAGAATGTAACAAGGACAATGGAGTTTTAGAGCAAAAGGGTGTAGCTGTAATGCTGCATCTCTGGGATGTTTCAGCAAGAATGGTATGATGACTTGGTTTACTATTTGTTAAATCAGAAGTGTTCTAATCACTTGAATCAAGTACAATGAAGATTATTGCAATTGAAGAGTTCTAGCTACATGCTTAAGGGAGAAATTATGTACAAAAAGAATCATGAGGGGGTATATCTTTGATATCTTGGAAAGGAGGAGGCAACCCAAGTCATGGAAGAACTTCATCATAGGTATAGAACATGTCACAGATTTGGTATGGACACCACAACTTGAATCATGCATGTTGGGTACTATTGGCCAATGATATTCAAAGACATATACAATCATGTGAGGACCTTTCATATTTTCCAAACCTCTACTAGTAGAGAAAGGAACTTTGCTTTTCCATTACAACCAGTGATTGAGGTAAGACCATTTGCATAGTGGGGATTGGACTTTGTTGATCCTATCAACCCACCATCTTCAGCTAGACATAGGTATGTTTTAAGTGCTACTGATTACTTACTAGGTGGATTGAATCAATTCATTGCAAGAAATCTACAATAGAGGTAGTGATAAATTTCCTTGAAGCTTGGATTATTAATCATTTTGGTTTACATTTTGTTGTTGTATGTGATATTGGACCTGCCTTTGCATCATTAAAATTCTCTAGGTGGGAATTTAATCATGGGGTCATTATTAAGTTTGCATCTAACTACTATCCCCAAGGAAATGATTTAGCAAAATCCACCAACAAGAACCTACTTACTGCCATTCGTAAGTTAATCGATAAAAATCCAAGAGAATGGCACACTCAGTTAAGATTTTCTTTATGGGTAGATTGTACCTGATAGAAAGCTTCACTATGGACCTCTCCTTACCATCTAGTTTATGGACTTGAGCTTGTCTTTTCTATTCAATTGAGAATACCTACTCTCCAATTTATCAATGAGTATTATGAGGAAGGGGAGCATTTAGAGGTCTGCCTAGCTGAATTGTTACAACTAGAAGAGAAAAGAGATGAAGCATTAGAAAAATTTGTCAAGCATTAGGGTATTGTCAAGAGATGGTTTAATCATAGAGCTAAGGTGAAAGCTTTCAGAATTTTTGACCTAGTTATGTACTGGGTTAAAGTGCATGAAAAGAAAGGGGGACACAAAAAATTTGACAAGCAATGGCTTGGACCTTTCCATATTTTTGAAATCCTAGGAGATAATGCTTTCCATCTCAAAACCCTCACTAGAGAGCATGTCCCATTTCCAGTCAATGGGAAATATTTAAAGTATTATTTCTTTTCTTGAGTTGTTTCAGCTCATCCTTGTAAATAGTTAGTTTAGGTGTTTTCTTTGTTTTGGTTTGTTTTAGTCCACTTTTTCTTTTGCTTTGGTTAGTGTAGGTCACTTTGCTTTGTTTTGGTTTTAGGGTTTTCCCAATCTTTTGGTTGGGGAAGTGTCTTATTTGCACAATAATCATTTATCTTGGATTGCTTTAAGTATTTTGTTTATGAATTTTAATCATTTTTTTAGGAGCAATGGTGGAAGTCCTCTATTTGGTGTCACATGTCCTAAACATATAAAGTGGATAAATCATTGAATTGAGTTAGTCTCTGAATGTGCTCAAATATTACATTTTACACATATCTTAAGAATCTTGAAGTTGTTGTAGGATCCTTTGTGAGGTCTTGTTAAGTGAAAAATCTTATATTTCTGCTTCAGCACCACTATGATTCTCAACCTTGAATGTGAGCTACATTACTTATAGGTTGAAATAAAAGAATAAAAAGAAAAGGAACATTAGAAAGAAAGGAAAAGAGAACAGAAAAAAATTGAAAATAAAAAGAAGAAATTCAACTTTTTAAGAGGATCGAAATATCTCTATTGGGGCTATAGATGCATGCCTGGTAGTAGAACTATGTTTGAGAGAATCACAATGATAACTTCATCAGGTTATGAATGCCTAAATGGAAACGAGGCTCTATCCAGGTTGATTTTGAAGTTAGAATCATTCATGTAGCTTAACTTGACTAAAATTGGTTTCTTACAGTTGCTAAAGGAGGAAAATTAATACATTTGCACACACTTGGATTTCTAAGCACAAGAAGGGCTTCCTTATTCAGTGGCTTTGAGCCTTTAGTTTACTGGTTGACTTGATAAGAGGATCGAAACCAAATATTTTGGGTTTTTTATTCTAGTTTGTCATCAAAATGCTCTAAAGAATTTCCCCAGTGGAGTTGCCATTTGTTGTGCACTATTTTCACACACGCCCCACCGGAGGCAAGGACCCTCATTTGCTTGCTTTTTTTTTTCTAGTTTTTCTTTAGGTCCGACCTTTTCCCCTTAAGGGATAGGTTCCTTTGAATTTTGGGTTCACTTCACCTAATTGAATCAATGCTTTATTTTCACTTTAGGTGTCTTAGTTTGCAACATTCCAGCCTTGGGTGATGCCTTGAACTTGGGTTCTTCATGAAAAATTTATTAAGGCATTAAGTTGTGCAAGTTTGGGGAGTTTCATGGAATTCTACCCTTGTCAGATTTTCCCGAAGGAATGAATGTTCATGAAAATCCATCCCAGGCAGATTTTCCCAACAAATTGGACCTTCGCTAAATCCGCTACCTTGTGGATTCCCTAAGTGTTTGAAATTTTGCTAAAATCCTTGATGCCTAGATTTTCCCGAAACATCATGGCCTCGAGTTCCCAAAGTTTGGTGAGCGGTCTTGTCAATACATTTATCATTTTTTCAGTCTTTATACTTGCTATTTATTGCTATTCTTGGGGGTCAATTTATACTCTTGTTTTTTCATTTGATATTCATTTTGAGCCATGCATTTGAAGAGAGCTTTGGAGGTGTTCTTGCATTTGATGAGGGTACAAATTTGGAGTTGATATTGTAGATGTTGGATCATCGACTAGGCTTTCCAAGTGAAATTTTCACAATTCTTTCCCATTTACAAGCTCAGAGGTGGGGCTTTCACAATTTCTTATGGTTTCAATAAAATTTCTTGATTCCTCTTTGATGGTTTAATGGTATGATTTTTTGGCATTGATTTCATTTGATATCACCATTTGATTTTGAGTTTTCTTCATCATTTGTGTTTGATGCTATCAATGATATTTTTTTTTTGGTTGATCAACATTTGACTTTTCCCTCAAAGCCTTATTTCTTTAATCTTCATTCTTTTAAACTTAGGTGAATTAGGGCATCATTCCCACACTAGGGTTCTTCGAGTTTTGTGGTCGAGATTGGATTAAGGCACCTAAATTTTTGATGAAGTTGGGGCTTTGGATTCAGACTATATTATCACCCATGAGATATGCATCTATGAATAAGAGCTAGATTTATTGATGCCCTAGATATGTGAATCGAAATAATGAAACCTAGTCGCCCTCAAACCCTAGTTTTTATTTGGAAGGGTTAATTGTGATTAGATCATTTATTGTAAGTTGAGCATTGAATTCCTTTGTATTTTGATGATAATGCATTGGAATTCAATCTCGTCTTAGGAGCAAGAGATTTCAAATTTAAGAAAAATTGTGAATGAGGAAAATGTCACTAAGTTTGTGATTTTAAGGAACAAATGATAAGAAGAAACTTTGTGAAAATCTACCATTGACAAAAAAGCCTGACAATCATTTCCTTCACTAAATTTCATCCTTGATGGATTTCCCTCAACCTTGTGTCCTTCGCGGAATCCATCTAGGCATGGATTCCCTAAGAGTTGATTCCTTTGTGAAAATACCTCAGCCTTGGATTTCCCTGAATCCTTCATGACTGAAAATCCTTGAGGTTGTAAATGCATTTGGTATTTGTGGGTTTGGTCTCAAGAATGTTGAATAATGAACCTTCATGGAGTTGTAAATGTTGGATGAATTTTTTTCTCAAGTTATTGGTCTTTGCTAAAATTCTCTTGTGAGAGATTTCTTTGAGCCTTTGAACCTTCATGAAATCCGCTGAAGGGTGGATTCCCTAAAAAATGTATTCATCGCTAAAATCCATGGGAGGCAAATAAACCCAAGATTTTCTTAAGATACATTTTCAAAGGTTTTAAGTTTGTTTCTGAGGATCATGGTGGAGATTAAGAGATGATTTTATGTTGCATATGCATTTTAATGATTCATTCAAAAGATGCAATTGGATTATAATGGTTAGTTCTCTTTAACAATGTGGTAATTATAGCCCTTTCTTAATAGATGCAAGGTGAATCCAGTAAGGGCACATAATCTAAAGCAAAACCAATTGAGCCAGTTAAAGAAGGACCCCTGACTAGAGTAGAAAATATGAAGTATGATTTCAAGGGAATTAAGATAGATTCAAAGATTCATTTAGCATGGGGAAAGGTAGGTGAAACCAACATGGGTCATGTGGAATGTGATAAAATTAAGCAGAGAATGTTTGGTGATGCACAGACTCCTTTGGCAAAGGTTATAACTCACATAGGGTTAGCTCAAGCTGATGGATTTCCACCTTCAATTCAATGCCTAGAGCTTTTTATGGAATGTGCCAAACAATATGATTCTAATAAGAGGGCTATGTGGGCCCTCAAGGAAGGATTATGGAAAACTTGATAGAGGAATTCATTGTTGGAACATTTAATATTGGTTCCCATTAGAAGTTGGTTAAGATAAATATAAAGGAAGTGAAGGATTTTTATCAGAAAGATCATTCAAGAGCTTTGGAGATCATGAATGCTGCTTGGATTGAGAAACCAAAATCACATTACTCCAAGTTGCCCAAGCAATTGTATAGAGTTGATTTCAAGCAAGAGTATAATGACATGATTACTCTTTTGGGAAGAGTCATGGGATTGGATGAGACCTTCATGTTCAAATAATGGATTTTCTATGTCATCTCACAGATTGTAAAGGGAGTGCATTATCATTGGGTAGGCATTATAAGTAACAATTTGGATTTGCAACTGAGAAGTGTGAAGGAAACAAGGAAATTCACAATGACTTCATATCTAGTGTACTTGCTTGTAAATAATAAATACAAAGGCATGAGTTGCAAGGGATTCCTAGGGTAGGAAAAAATTTGTGATGTGTACCCTCAATTGCAATTTAATACTTTTAATTATAGGAGGGTCAATGATTATTTTCTAAAGTCCATTACCAAAATGAAATTACAGCCTATGCTGCTTCATGTTGAGAATCTCACCGATGTATGGTTAATTAGAGGAGTATGGTTGTTGGTTTATCCAGTTTCCTAGAATTTCTCATACATTAGAGTGCATGGATCTCAATGTGATTGCCTTGTGAAAGACTTTGTTTAAGAGATGGTCAGATTTTTATTTTGTACTCACACACATATAGAGGAACTTTGATCCTGGGTGTTGCTGCACACAAGGAGGTAAAACAGAAAAAGGAGTTCAAGCACATAAAAGGATCATATTGAAGATTATTAGGCTAACTATTGGGATTAGATTTGGAAGTGATCATAAGAAAATTCTCAATATTTTGCACAAGTGAGGATTAGTCTGAATTTTTCAAGATAGCCAATGTTCTGGAGCTAGGTGGATGATGGAATATGATCTTGTGCAACATCATAATTATATGAAAGAGAAATATAAGGTAGCCACTCCCCATTGTGAATCGATTCGGAAGAGGAGATAATTGATTTAAATTTACTTACTACTCCAGTGTTGAAGTACTCTAAGCTCTAGGTGAAGCAAATTCAAGATTTTAGACTTAGAGGAAAATGGCACCAAATTCACCTATGAATTGATGGGAGATCTTGAATCTCATTCAGAAGAAGAAACAAAAACTAATAAGTATGATACTATTGAGCCTCATGAAGAGGAGGACACAAAATAAACACAATTTATAATCAAGAGAAGGACTAGGATCTAAGCAAAAGGTAAGGAATCTAAGAGGAAACCTATTTCCAAGGTGATGAAAACTTCTAAAGAGATTATTGAAGAAGGAACTAAACAATCAAAACCTTCCAAGAAGAGAAGAAGTGTCATAGAATTCCAAAAAATGGCTAAATCAAAGTCTAAGAAGGCCAAGGTAAGTGAAGAGGAAACCACCCAAACCAAAGTGGCTGATATAGAAAGTTTAGGAGAGAAGCCACAAGTGTATGTGAGAAGAGATTCTCCAAAATAGAAAACTCTCCTTGTAGAGGATGTCAATGAAATGATGAGTGAGCATGCGAAGGATAGTGTGGTGATGTCCCAAAGGAGACAGAGAGAGTAGTTATAGGAAATAATACTTCTCCCAATTCTACTATTCAAAATATGCCAGTGGATGAGGATATTGTTCATGAGGAGGATGTCTCCAAGAATCCTGAAGAAGAGGAGAATGAAGATGTTCCCACACCCAAAAGTTTGGAGTTGAATAAAAGGATGAGTCAAGCCTTTAGACTATAAAGTAAAACTATTAATCTTGGCTTTACAAAAGAGCAAGAAAAGAATATCTCCAAGAATTAGGTACAAACAATATTAGAGATTAGACAAAAGAAACAAAGGCTAAGGAGACTACAAGACAATTAAAGGAGATAAAAGATATGTTCAACATTTGATTAAGCCTTTGCAAACTTAGTCTAGTGAAGGAACTTCATTTTTCTAAAGGATTGCTATCAAATGGGGTAGTTTTGAGATTGAAAGGATGGGGTATCATCACATGTCACCAAGGAATGGCTTCATAGTGTGAAAAAGAGGGGATGCAATGATTGAAAAGATATTATACACTTATGAGAAGGTTGCATCATCTTTGGAGGACACATCTCAATTTGTAGCAGATTTCCAAAAGGTGGATGATACTACCATTATTGAGTTGAAGAAAATTATAGAGACTCCCAAGGAAGAACTAATCCAAAAAATATATTTAAATCAGATGATATAGGAAAGCAAATGGAATGGATGGAATTATGGAATTATAGAAAGGATCTTATGATAAAAGCACTAAAGAAGATCTCAAAGATCTAGGGAAAAGTAAAGGAAATATTTGATAGTTGTGTTGCATTTTTGGAGATTGTCACTAGAAGAAGAAAGTTTGGACAAAAGAATTTAAATGTTAATCAATTGCAGAAATGGTGGCATGAAGTATATTCTCCAACTAAGAATGGGTAATTCACTAAAGATCAGCTTGAGGATGCAACTATCTACATCTCTAATGGATAAATATCAAGGGTTACAAATAGAATGGGAGAAGGCTTTGACTAAATATAAACAAGAACTTAAAGAAATTAAGTTAAGAATAAAATTCATCTAAGTTCTAGAACCAACTGACCTTCATGATGTGCTTTCAAAAGTGAAGGAAATTTCTAGAAATGAAGAGGATAAGGAGAATGAGAATGACCTAGTCTAGCTTCCTTGAAGAATTTTCTCTCTACATCGAGATTGTCAAAGATACAAGTCGGTCATGCTTAGATTTTTGTGCTATGATTTTATTTAATTGTAAAATCACCTTTTGAGGCTGACTTATGTATTATTTTATTAAGATTAAATTAGGGAATTGTAAAAGTGTCAAGTTCGACCTATCTAGATAACCTAATAAAAAAATTAATTTAATATTTCTCCTAGGCCGAAATGTCTTGGGGATTCTATAAATTGAGGCATCCTCTTCATTTGTGAGGCTAATAGTTGATAGTTGCTAGAAGTTGATGTTGTTGTACTTTAGAAGCTGATATTTTTGCAAGCTATTGTTGAAGTGAATACAAGTGAAGACATTATCTTTTTGTGTTCTTTGTGTTATTTCATCTGTGCATGGTTCTTGTGTTTGTAATCTATTTAAGTTATTGAGTAAGTGTTTTATGGCTAATATTATAACTAGTTGTAGTTCATTTGTGTTTAAGGTATTGAGGAATCTTCGGTCCATACTTTTGGTGATCTACTAAGTGTGGATTTTTGTGTAAAGTTAGCCTAGGCCTACTCTATTTTGCACTCAAGTTCAATTGTGAGTGTATGAGTGTATTTTTGAATATTTACAATCTCAAAATCTTTGATTCCTTTGGAGATTGCACTATCTTTGTGATACTATAGATTTAATCTTGGTTAACAAGGGTTGGTTTTGGAAGATTGGTCCATCTTGAATGCTTTGTTGTTTTCACAATTGATCTTACATTTTAGATTAGATATCTCTCTTAAAACCTATATCTTTTGCCATTTATTTGAGATTATTGTTAGAGAAATATTCACAAAGCATCACCATTATTGTTATATTTGATGAATTTAAATCTTCCAGAATTTTTTTTGTAAGGCCCCTTGTGATTACCAACATTTTCAAAATTTCACTCAGTTGTTTGTTGCATTGTCAAGACCTATCATTAGAGACCTTGGGGTCATTTCTTGAGGCTTGCTGATAGAAATTCACCTTTCAAGAGAGATAGGATACTTGTATTATGTTTGAGTTGTTGTAGTGCTAAAAACACCATCAACAGTGTTGACCTAAACCTATCCTAGAATCTGACCATCATGAGGGGGTTGATGAAGAGGCTACTATGGTATCTATCCAGTTACCCCTCTACCTCAACCTCATCCTCTACATATTTCTGCACTGTCACCTCCTACAAGATCTTTCAATCTGACATGGGCATGTTGAGTGAACCAAGCATCATAGGTTTGTGTGGTGTCTAGATCATCGGGTACCCCTGCGTAAACCCATGGTAGTGGAATAAGGTGTGAAAAATCCTAAATAGTGATCTATGGATCAACCTAATCTCCCCAATTTGTCTCCCTAGTAGTGCATTCATATATATCTCTATAATATGGTGCCAAGACATCTTGCTAGTCACCGAACTATTTATCCACCCTATCTGGTAAATACCTCTCAATGATATGATGATGGAAGCCCATAATCCACCGTGTTTTTTGGGCATAGAAAAGATACTCCTAATTGTCCACCCATGGTCATGCTTGGAGCCAAGATCTCCACTTGAATATTGTCATGTCATCTATCACCCTCCTCCAATAAGCTATCTCATTCAATCCTATGTGATGGAGTGTAATCATGGCTCTATATCAATAAATAAAGGGCTCCTCCTAATCTATATCTACCAATGCAATGATATTATTAAGCATGGAAATGTGCTCCCAAGCCTAGATGTGTGGTAAATTCACACCTACTGATAAGCTATAGCCTTGTATGTAAACCACTTAGTGCATATCATGGTACAAAGAAGCTAGAATCATTGGACCCCATGAATGCATGATCATGTCATTGACCATACCCTCCAAGACTAAACCGCAACCAATGTTGAATCCTTGACTGCCTATATTTGGAATAAGGACCCTCATAATCAATCCTATGATAAATAAGGTCAAATCACTGACACATCCTTGGTGTCAATGTAGGCCAATCTGATAACTATCTATCTATAAAGCATTGAAATATAGCACTCAGAACATGGCCTCTAGGACAAGGTCTTTGTTGTGGATAACTTAGGAACTGTGAATAGGAGCTTGAAGGATGTTCCAAACAACCTTAAATGTGATAGTTGCATCCTCAGTCAAAAGATGGAAGGAGGTCTTAGAATTCCATCTCTCCATGAGTGTCATCATCATCGCGAGATGGATCCTAATCTATGGCATGTGTGCAATGAAGTGTAAAATGATGGACTTGAAGAAGAAAATTTGATCATCCCTGAATCTTCTTATCCATGATAAAATTATAGGTCTCATCTCATGTGGCTATAGAGGATGGAAGCTCATCTGCACATACAATGTGCACAACATCAAATTTGCTAAAAAAAAATTAAAAAATAAAAGTTTAAAATCCTAAAGAATTAATTACACCACTTTAAACAAGTGTGTTACATTGTCAAGTTTGAAATTGTGTCACACTTTTATGAGTGTTTCACTCAAAATCAAGTGTGCCACTTTACACAAGTGTGTCACACTAGTCTATTTTGCAACTGCACCATTGAAATGAAATTGTATTGGCAATATTACAAGTGTGCCTAATGTTTTTCAAATGCATTGCTTTGTAATTTTGCATATGCATCACTCTGGAAGAAAGTAAGTGTGTTTTTGTGAGCAAGTGCATCACACTTTTACAAGTGCATGACTAGGAAACAAAAATGTGTTGCCAACTGTAACAAGTGTGTCACTAAAATATTGATGCACTTGTTGGAAATTTTTGTCCTAAAATTAACCTACCTAAAAACATGCAAGAATTTTTTTTTGAGGTATGTACCAGTCATCCTACATTGACTAGCCACTGCCATTAGAACTCATAGACTCGATCTGCGAGATGTAGAGGAAGCGCTAAGGTTTTCCATTGTGTCAAGAGCTCTGTAAGGTTTCTCTCCAAATCTCTCAAATTATCAAACTCAAAGTGTGCAAATGAATTGTAAAATGACCTTTAGCCCCTATATATGCATGAAAATTAGGATTTTTGACCTAGTAGCATAGTGCAAACCTAGGGTTTTGATCTTGTGTATCTTTTTTTTTTAGCTTGATAGCCTATTTGAAGTGTTTTATTAGTGTCCTCGAGATTTTTTTTCCATCCTCTTTGTAGATGAACCAATCTTATATATTTATTGTGATCTCAACCTAAAAATTGAAATTTATGCTTAATCCCTCAAGGGGTTAGTATACCAGCATTCATTCCTTACACTAGGGCATAGTGGGGTAGTCAGAAAAATCATGAATTTCTAAATTTTTTATCTGAGCAGTAATTTTGATCTAAGAAGCATCATTTCTTTGAACCAATGTAGCAAGTACCTTGCTTCAAAGAGGGGAAAATGTAGACATTTAATATTTTCCTAAACAATATCACACATTTTATTCAATCTAGTAATACCATTTTCATCCTGATTCAACCCTTTTTTGTCTATTTAATTAAATAATCTTGATAGTTTAATTAAATTCATCATTTTCTTTTATTAATCAGATAATCAACATTATTGGATTAACTCACTTCTTTCAGGCTAATTTTCATCCTATTTGATTAAATAATGAAAATTATTTAATTAAATGTCATTAATTATCCCTTTTAATTAAATGAGCTAATTGTTTAATTGAAATCCTAAATTCTCTCATTTTGTACAATTAAATAATCTTAATTATTTAATTGACTAATATCTTATAATTCCTCCAATTTCTCCCAGTTGCAAAGGAATATTCCTCCAATTGAAATTCAAACATTTCCCTCCAACATGGAAATATCTTGCACACTCCTAATATTAAGGATTTGTTGTTGTTGAGGTCAATTGCAACCTTTAATTAATTTTATCAATCCATGCGATCTTTCAATCTTGATCCATCATTTGATCATTGATCCATGTCATTGTTGATGGGTCTTTTTGCACCTTCTCAACACAAGTAGCACACGAATGCACTACCTCTCTTGAAAGGCAATCTCCAACAACAAGTTGCTTAAAATTACCCCAAGGTCTCTCAGGTGTCAGGTCATGACTTGATTGGAATATCTCAATTTTTTTGATGTGATCTTGTTGGTAATCATAGGGCAGACTTATGTAAGTTAATTTGGATGAGAATTGGGTCTTCTAATGGAGTTCTTTAGATTGGAAAGTTATTGTATAGTTTTTGTAGGTTTGAACAACGTTCTAAAACTCCTATTTCAACTTCAAATTTGGCTTTACAATGTGCAATGAACCTTGATCAAAGTTACTATTAAAAAAAGGAAACAAGGCAGGGAAGGGAAGTTCCTAGACCTGCAACTAGCAATGAATAGTGATAATGGAGGACCCTACTAGGGACATCCTTCCCAAAACTGAGTTCCACTTAACTAGATTTCCTCACAGTCTCATGAAACTAGTGCAATCTTCTAAGGACTGTAGATTTTCAACCATTCATTCACCATTAGAATGAATAAAAGATAGAAATTTAGTGCAACTTTCAATTTATGTCCAAACTAACTTTACATAGCTATTTATCATCGATAAACATCCAAAAGTATTGACAAGGAAGTTTTTCAACACACAACAAAATTCTTCAATATCAATGCACAACATCAACTAAACTACTAAAGCATGCTAAAATACATAGAACAACAAAGTTAATCTACTCAAATCTACTATGAGAAGAATAATCATGCATCATGAAGTTGGAACTCAAGAAACTACCAAATCAATGAATTTCTATTAACATTCTAGAAACATGTCTTTACAACAACTCAACTCTCTCTTGAAAATGAGAGGAGACCCCCTATTTATAGTGTCCAAAAAGAAAAATGAATGGCCAAGATTCAATTTCATTGTGTGGCCAAGATTCACTACAAACTAGGGTTTCACCTACCCCCAAATATTTTACAATATAAAATTACATTTTGTCATTTAGCCTATTTTGTCCTCTAGTGAGTAGCATTGTAGCTCTTTTGTCTTCTTACTGATTTCCTGTTGTTGTAGCTACTTTGTTAGGAATCCATCATCTATGATAGGATTTCCCTCACTCTCCTTCATAGTGATGTACTCCAAAAACTTTACAATTAATGCCTAGAGCTTGTTCCACTCCAATATATCTGATTAGATCACTTGGAAATTCAATTTCCTAGATTTTCTTATAAGTGTATCCCAGTCCTTATCACATTTTTGTGTTTTTTTCATCACCTGCTCGGATTGGGCGAAGGCTTGCACAACAAAACCCATAAAATCTGGCATAAGTTCATTTGTGATCCCATTCTCCATCTTCTTATGAAAGTAAGGTTTTATCTTTTTAGAGTCTAGCTCAATGATGGGTATATCAAAATCTGTCATTAGCCTCATGTATTCCTCAGAAGTCACCCTAATCTCCTTAGCCCAGTCGATATCCAGCTCCACTTCATGGAGCACTTGTTCCAACACTTCCTTTGTATGGTCTAATCCTAGCTTCCACATCTCCATGATCCAGTGATCACCTTCTACCAAAGAAAACTCCTTCTCCTAGGATCTATTAGGTCTCTTGAGAATAGCCTCAAGTTTTAGATATGTGATCCTATATAACTCTAGGAATTCAGTGCAAAATTTCCTTATTCCCTCGAGTATTTTTTGCACCTCTAGGAACTTGTTTGCTATCCTGACAATGTGACCTATGCCCATGTTTCCATTGTAGAGGACCTGTTGGAACCAATCCTTCGTGGCCTTTGTCCAATTCTTCCTCTTCTCCAACTTGTCAATGTGGTCCTTGGACAATAGCTATGGTGGCACCGATGAAGTGGTAGGGAGTTCTTTAATAGATGACCATTGTTGAATATAAGCTATCAAATCCACCACTTATGCCTTTAGCTCCTCTTTAGAGGTCTTATCTTTATACATCTGATGTATAATTGTGGCAACGGATCCCTGGAGATGGTAAATCTTTTGCTCCCTTGTTGCTATTCCCAAATCAAGAGTAGAAATATTATAGCTTACCCCCTCTTCTCCCACCACTAGGGTGGCTCTACATTGTTCTGGATCCTGATGCATCCATTGTCATATGAGATCTGACCTTTGGCCTCTTCTCTTTCTTTGTGCTTATTTGGGCTTGAGCCAAGATGGCCTCCAACATTTCCTATTGATCCCTAGGAGGTGAAGTATTCTTTTCTAATTGTTTCTCTAGCCATTCAGGCATCTAAGACTCCTCTTTCAGTGATTCATGATCACCTTCTTCCTCATGGGTGCATTGGATTTCCATTACTTTGTCACCCGAAGCTTCTTGCTCTATCCTTTCTTCCTCTTCTTCATCAGAATTTTGGATGAATACAATTTCTTTTATTGGGGACTCGGTGGTTGCATGCTCCTTGGGGCTATCCTCCCCTTCAATGGTTCTCTCTTCTTCTTCTTGTTCATGACCATGTTCTTCATGATATGATTTCGGGCTCTTCTTCACAGCTCTAGCCTCTTCTTTAGGCTTGTCTTCTTCTTTTTCTTCCTTTTCCTTTTCTTCTTGCTCCTTGGAAAGAGGCATCTCTTTATCATGTTTGGGGCTTTCATATTGTTCCCTAAGTGGAGGCTCAGTGTTCTCTATTTTCTCATCTACATTCTTTTATTCTTTAGAGGGATGCTTTCCAATTTCCTCTCTAACATTTTTGAATTGTTGAGCCAACCCTTCTTCTAACTCTTTGTCAGAGGTCTCCATGATATACTTGGTACTAGTATCTTCTTCACCCTCCCCAGAGGATCTTATTTCTTCTCCATCACACACCACTTTATCAATCACTAGATGCTTGTGTTCAAGGTGCTCATGGTAATCGTCTGCTTCTTCTTCCATCTCCCTAGCAGCTTCCCTTTCTCACCTCTCCAATTCTTTTGATATATTCATTATTTCTTTCATTTTTGGTGGTTTGGTTGGAGGCGTAGGGACAAGAAGGCCAACAACAACTTGTGCTAGGGCAACCTGCACAACAGGGTTCATGAATACCCTAGAGAGCTTCGTTTGCATGTTTTGCATGTGTCTAGAAAAGGTTTCTAGAAGTGATAGGGTAGGCATTGTAGTTGTTGTTGCAGTGGTAAGTGGAAGAGAGGTGGATGGATACATGGATGAAGAAGAAAGTGAGAGGTGGTGGCAGAATCAATGACCATTCCTGCATAGTAGGTGGGGTGGAAGTAAGGTGGACTAAGATATCCACCGTGGGGAGAAAGTGGCAACCATCACTTGAGAAATAGGAAGAGGGGCATCAATAGTGGAAATGGTAGAAGCGATGACTGCGAGTGTGGAGGAAATAGGTGGGGACTTTGGCTACTCAGCCTCCTATTCTTCCCCTTCATGGAGCGCGTCCTCTTAGATGGTGGGAATCTCTGTGAAACTGCCAAATTTCTTTGATTTCTTGGAAGGTTTTCCTTTTGAGGACTTCCTTGAATATACATGTTACCTGATTTTTAGCTTTCAGCTGAAATCAGGTAACCATAGTGTTGTTCTTTTCATGTTGTTTAAACATTTAAAGATAAACCATAAAACTGCTAGTTTCAATATGCATGAAGGAGTGATTGTCAAAGTAAATCAGATTACATTTTTTTCCATTTCAATGGTGCATTACAACAAATGTGAAAGAGATTCATGTATTCAAATGTAATTTCTTTTATTGATAATCATTAAGGTATATGTCCCTCACAAGCCAAGGGAATAGCTCTCTTATTCAAATGAAAATATGAAACAACTTATACATGAATAAGTAGACTGAAACAAAAGAGAATGTGCATGTAAGAATGGAACCAATCATTTCCTGTGAATGACTAGTTACAAGTCGCCCGTTGTCATGTTGCTGCTGCCCCAAACCGCTTGTATCCCTCCCAGCTTCGTAGCGCTCCTCACCTTGCATCTGAAGAAAACATGGTGTTAGAGTGAGGCTCTAAGCAATGAATGATTCAATCCTTGCATACACACCTACTTATGCATGTATAAACTGATCCATAAGTGCATTAAACCAAAACATTCAACATATGCATTTATTTTCTAACTATTTGCTTCATGTGCAGATTTAGGACAAGTCTAATTATTGTTTCATTATCAGATCAAATGCAACATGTGGGGTAAATGTGGCTCCCACAAGGGTAGAGCTCAACATGATTTGAAAGAAAAGGAAATTGAGCAACTTGATCAAAGATTTATCTCTTATCAATGCATTAAATCAATATGGAATCATACCAGTTGATCAACTTTCATTATCAGATTCAAAAGATACATCATACTATGTTGATATATCTTTCAATCTTCTTAAGTGGACCCTTGATCCATTTTATAAAAGGAAGTGTCTTCATAGATGCTTCAAGTTCAATTATGCATCTATTTAATAATGAGGAAGCATTTCAAATTGTTGTCAAGCCCCTCTCACCACAACCCTATTGGGCAGTCACTCATCACATAGGAAAGTGAGTTGTTAGGTCACCCACATACGTGACAGGTGGTTGTCAAATAAAGTTAGAATGAGGAGACTATGCATGTTTATCACATATAACAGCAGCAGGAGTAATGGTTGAATCAGGGTCACGCAAATACAAGGACAACACCTTTGCAAGACCTACAGGAGGAAAGGGGGATTAATAGTGTTCATTCATAGGTATACTGTGAATATGAATTCAAAGTGAAGGTCATTGTCATTTGGAAAGGGGCAGTTCACAATGATCTCATGCAATAGGACAGGAACAATGATATATGAGGTGGGGAGGCAAAGGTTCTAAGGTTTGAATGTAATACCCCGCACAGTGCATACCTTGAGACAAAATGATCAAATATATAATGCCTCATGATGATGTACTAGTTCAAAATTATCTAAGTGTATGAAGAGAATGAACATTAAGTACAACAATAAATAGAGGTATAGGTTCACAAAATGGAATAAATAGTGATCCATGAACATCTTAGACAGATATATCATACAAATATCACAGTCATAAAGGGAAGCTTCAAGCATCTAAAGAACTCAATGAGAATAATGCATTACAACCATCATATGAGTTTAATATAGGACCTTCCTCCAATCAGCATGAATCAAGGTAAATAAGGGACAACTTTGGAGCCAAAAAATACATATGAATGATGCACAAAGAGTAAAAGGAAAGTATAGTGGTTTGTGTCCTACATGTTGAGAATGACAATAAATGCAGTGAAAAAGACCAGGGCACACATCACTTTGCAACAGAGCCCTCTTATTCCACGATGTACTCCTACAGTTTGAGTTTTCAAGCCAAGCTATCAAGCAGCCACTCTTTGATATTGTTAAGTCACTCTCAACTGTAGTGGCATTTGTACATTGTATATCTAGTCTGATTCAGCAAGTATATCAATTTGTGATGGAATTTCTTCAGAGGCTAAGGGAACTAAATCTGGGATAATCTCAACCAATGACAATATCAATTGTGACGGCCAGATGCAAAGAGTATTCACATACATAAAGATGGAGATCCTGCTACTATTGAATCACAAACAAGGGACATCAAAGCCTCTGTCAAAATAGCATTCATCGATGACAATCCCTTCATCATGATCATCCTTGCATTCATAAATGGAATTTCTTATGGCAATAATCTCATGTTGAGATTGTAAACCATGTCTAGTTGATAGGGCAGTCTGTTACTTTGAAGGTCAGAATGAGCAAAAATTTAGTTCACCAAGTTAGATGCTATGCTTTTATTGTTCTTGACAATTGCTAGTCACGTAAATTATGAATGACGGTCAAAAATGGCAACTGCTTCTGTTGAGCTCTAATCTACCCTATTCATTAAGTACAGTGGTCAATGCTCACTGTGTCAAACACAGATAGAAGGTCAAGCAACGATGATAAGTCAATGGCACTATGGTTGTTAGCTGTCAGCTTATGAAGATATTGAAAGATGGAGATGCAAAAAGGGTTAAGGATGAGTTATCAGCTGAAGGTGTCATTAAAAAATGAAAGATGTATAGAGCTTGTGAATTACACCTGACTGTGCAATGCCATTAAATCATTTTCCAAACCATTCTTCCTCATAGGGCAGTGTTTTATTGTGGAGCAGTGGATAGGTGTAGCTCTTGTTCCAATTGTCCACCTCTCAGGGAGTCTCATTCAATTTAAAAGTCATCAGCTATAGGAAAAGCTTTGACAAGGGTAAACATTTGCATCAATGAGATTAGAATTCCATAAGAATTTATGATTAGAAGGCAATGGCTTTAGTATTAAAGTTTATTCATGTTCAGTGCAAGATGGTAACCGGTGTAGTGTCCTTGACAATCAAAAATGCAGTTATGGAGCCCATCCAGGTTGAATACAAGTGATAGAAACAAGGAAAACTCAAGAGAGTTGACAATCCATACTCGCACAGTCATAAAGGCAAATGAATGAACACAGGATGAGATCATCCAGTGAAGACAATGATGGTATTTCCTGTAAGGGATTTAAAGGAGCAAATCATAAGCACATTCACAAGGACCACCAAATTCATGATTTCAAGGAGGATTCAAAGGGACAATTCATTATTTTCATAGGGGTTGAATATGTGCATTGACAAGCCATCATGAAGAGACAGGACCCAAACTATATTCCACAATGGCGGGGAGCAAGAGAGAACAATATAGGTGGTCTGCTCCTTAGATCACAAAGGTATGGGAAGCACAGTGATAGGATAATTCCATCAAAGCATAATACAGTCAACATGTATCTAGGGAAATAACTTATAGCAATGAATGAAGGAAATAAGGTAGTTTATAGTCAGCATTGTATCTGGGACAATGACATGAAATGTGTAAGCCTAAGAACAATAACCTTTGAGCTTATTAGAGGATCAATTCAATAGAATTTTGAAGCCCTTTCAAAAGCTTTAAACTACACAGGAATATGGTGAGACATGTAAGTATCTGAGGTGGAGGAAGAATATGGAAGCATTGGTAATGCATTACTTCATCTACAAAAGCAAAATGAACAACTTTTCATCATAATTTTTGAACTTGAGAGCCAGCAAAATGAATATCAACAAACTGAAAAGGCAAATGCAGAGATTATAAAAGCATTCTACAGAAGTGAAGTACATAACAGAAAATGGCAGTATGAAATTTTTTTAAAGTAACCACAAAAATGAAAATCCATTTATGCATTATGGTAGGCCATGGTGTGGAGTAGTCTTTTTCTTGCAAATATAAAAAACCCACTTGGGGTTTTGATCAAATGGAGCAACATTGCTTTCTTTTACTAGAAAGATAAAATGATCTTGCAAAAATCATCTATATTTCACAACAAATCTGAGCCTGTACAAAAATCCAGTGACCCATTTGGGTTCTTTACAAACAGTTAAGGAGTTCAACAAAATGAATGCTACAGGAAACCCAAGCAGGGGTTTTTTCTCAAAATGCAAGAAAAAGACAAAAAATCACAAATGCAAGAGGACCCAATTTACATGATGAGGGCCGAGCCACATTTTGGTTTTCTTTTTCTTTTTTCTAGAAGCCCATCTAGGTTATTAATTTTGTCAGGATTTATGAAAAAGAAGAAGGAAAGTCAAAAGATTACAGGAGGGTATTTTAGAAATGAACATGGGCACATTTATCTATTCATGGTTGTGGCCAGTGAGCCTTTTTTAAGTCTGGAAAACAACAAAAAAAACACTGAGTCTATTCAAGTTTGCAAATAATGAAGCTTTTCTAAACAATTCCATAGAGACATAAGCAAAATGAGACATTTAAAAGCTTCTATTCGAGCTCTTCTTGCTCACTATCTGGAGGAAAAGACAATATGCAAGGCCGGCTGTGAGCTTACCTAAGCTCAAACACCAGGATGCGCAAAGTTGTGCCATTTAAAGCTTCCTGTTAAGCTCCATTAACTTCCCATGGCGGCTGTAAGCAAGGAGAATAACCACAAAGAAAGATGCAACAAAGAAAGTCCATCAAATTATGTTCATGGTCACAGCCTGTAAGTCAAGAAGTGGCCTCTAAGTCAAAAGATGGGAGCTTATGTCAAGCAAAAAATGTTTACCTAAGATCCCATGATGTTTTCATGAAGAGAAATGTCAAAAAATGGCTGAGAAGACATCATTTTTCCCATGTTCTGCAAACCCTCATGGCGACAGAGCGACATCCTCTAGATTCTTCCAAGCGACCAAATGATGGTGTTTTTCCATTATTCGGGTATTATCATTAGGGTTTGACCCTCTTCTTTGCATTTTGATGGGATGTTTTTTATCCTTTCTTTTAAAATGAACACATGAAATGTTATGGGGCCGATGACCAATGTTATTGCCTTAGGAATTTTTAATGCCTTTATTTCTTTTCCCCATTCTTTAAAAAGCTTTGCTAAGTCTTCACTATGACATGTGTTATCACTTAGGCATTTTATGCCTTAGGGATTTCTTCCCTTATTTGACTTATGTTGAAATGTGTATTGACAATGTGTTGCCATGAGACCCTCAAGTGATGCCTTGTCTTGCCAACATCATGTGACTTGGATTATTCTTTCCAAGAGTCTTGGAGGTCGGCCTTATTAGCCAAGTAATATTGATACTATGTGCCTTTGTAAACCATGTGATTATGACATGTGTGGGAAGAATGCAGAATATGGGTGGTAAGTTGATAGCCAAAGTGCCTTTGAAGCTTTTGAAAGCTTTTTCCATAGCATTTGATGTTACATTTTATTCCATATCTGAAAATATCATGTAAGTGATTTTAAAATCACTTTTATTGTGCCTTTTAATGCTAATGTAACAAAAAAAATGGTGGGCCCCTTTTGATTTGAACCTAATTGTAAAGTGATTTGTTAATTGATGTTTTATAAATCACTTAACAAATCACTATATTTAATTCTTGAAAAGCCATGTGTTTTCATAAACACACATATTGCATGATGGGAAATGTGGTCAAATGTTGAAATAGGACCAATGATGATTTTCAGAGGTGTGGGAAGTGTGTGATGTTGTTTGGACTATTTTTAGTGGGAATGAGGCCAGCTGGAGATATTTTGGTCACACTTTTGGGGTGGCTATTGACTTAGCTTGTTTTTTCTCCATGTAGAGGGCATTTTAGAGACTTCTAGAAGGTTCTTTTGGGGCCATTTCTGTTTTATCCGAGGAGAATCTTCTAGAAGCACATGTGTTGGAGGTTTTGGTGGGTGTTGGTTAAGTATGTTCATTTTTGAACATTTTGGGGAGTTCTTTCTTTTTCAGCAGGAGGATAGCTACTCTCTTGGAGTTATTTTTCATGAAGCTGCATTGTAACTCAGACAGACCTAATATACAGTAAGCACTTTGATTTAATAGATTGGAGCATTGTTACCTTTTCTCTTCATGTTTTGTGGTGTGTCATTAATGGTTGATCAGTCTGTTTTGTGAAAAGTCATTTTCCTTACAACTTGTCCCATGTTTCATGCATCCATTTGACATAAAATGTATGTTTACAGGTTATAAACTGTGTTGTTTAGTAGTGTTATTGATTGTGAAATCTGTCTTTTCCTTTTAAGAACATTGTTATAGACCTCTTTATAAATTATTGATGTGAACTGCATTGGATAGGGATTTGTGTGAGTTAGCTTTGAAATATTAATTTGAGTGTGCAAGGCTATTAGCAGGTCTAAATTGTTTGGTGTATCACTTTAGTTTCTTCCCAACATTAGGTTTATTTTATGCAACTCTTACCCTTATCTCATAAATTCAATAGTTAGGTGATATCAAACGGGGAAGCCGACCCACAATCCGGAGGTCTGCTTTCAAGCAAGTTACCCACAACCTGAAAGCATTCCAATGTTGGTCCAAATCTGCTAAGTGCAATTGGAAAAGCTTAGCAAACAGGGTGCAGATTTGGTGTCCTAACAATACCCACGGCCTTAGGCTATCATTCGACCATCTCTTTTCTCTTCCTTGATCTTGTAGTGGGAGGAGATTTTGAAGTTTCTCCCATCAGGGCAGTAGTAGCAGAGGCACTATCAGTCTTGCTTCCTAGCTCATCCTCAAGCTCACCATAGGTCAGAGTGGCTCCTTGTAGCTTCAATTGGGAAATCTTCTCGTCGATCTATTCTTTGGTTCTCACCTCAACTAGCTTCATCAAAATATCAAAGTCATTGACCTCTTCTTCATTTCAATCAATTAATGGCAGCGAGGGTGGCAACTCCACTGTATCAAGGATCAATCACTGTATTTTCATCCTCCACTATTTGATCTAGCATAGGGAACAAATTGACCTTCTTAATGAAGTACATCATCATGTGCATGTAGTTCCTCATTTGCACTTCTTTATCATCCCTATAGTTGGCCCAAAATTCTTCAACATTATGTATGTGGGTGTGTTCAATCTCAACCATCTTCCTGAGCTTACCATATGGATCCATATGCGGGCGAGCAGTGTGGAGCTCCAAGTTATACTCCACAAGTTCTTTATCAGAATAGTCTACACAGTGGGATGTGTGGAGTTCATACATTCCTTGGCCGAAGGAGAGGGGATAGGGAATCCCTAGTCTATACTTGTCACTTAGGAGGGCCTGTACTTGCTGTAGTTATCGAGAGAGTTCAAGCAGTATCAGCTGGTCATTTGGGTACCAGGGCAGCTTATATGGTTTCTCTGAGAAAACCTCAACTCAAATGTAGGTAAAGTTTGGAAATTGTATTAACAGAAAGCCAAACCGACGGATGAAAGCATTAGCACTATGTGAGGCCCTATTGTTGAAATGACATTGGCAAGGTGGCAGTCCGCAAGCAGTGTTCTGACATGTGGGACTCATGGCCTTTAAGGAAGGTGGGTGCTCCATCATTAAAATTCAAATTGCTCCAAAGGATGTGGGACAAAAGGTG
>VDFB02323644.1:0-64824 GCA_007258455.2 Sequoia sempervirens
AGAAGGCAATGAAGAGAAATCCTTTGGCGGCTCTGCTACAGGAACTGACTTCCGCTTCCGTTTGCTCTCCAAGAACAACTTGCTAGTTTTGATAACTGATCTGGAAACCTCCTCGATAGAAATATTCTCCTTAGCATACCAATCAGGTGAGCAAAGTGGCTGCCGAGCAACTTGATCTTTGACATATGAATTGAGAAGAACTTCTCCATCATCATCTGATAGACCATCAACATCTTGTGATAGATAATCAGAGAGCTGACCGATAGTGAGTCTACAATAGTGACGATGACGAACCTCAAATTCATCTTCACAATTAGCCCAGAAATCTTCAAGTGCTGGCGTATGTGCAATCCCTCGCTCTAACCGATCTGCATAATGACCGAGAGGATCATAGGAACGCCTCTCAGTATAAGTCTTGAGTTTGAACCTTTCTATCTCGGTAGACATAAACCTGGTATCTGTTGCTGCATTGCATGTGAAAATTCCCAATGTGAATGGAAAATTAGCCGCAGTCTTATGACGACTACGAAGAAAGAAATGGACATGCTGCATCTGTCTGAGGAACTCCATAAAGATAATCTTGTCTGACAGATACCTTGGCAACATCAGGGGCTCTCCAACATATCCGTAAACCCGGATGTATGTGAAAGTAGGGAACTGGATAAACCAATCCGCCCAAGTCTCCATCGCTGATTTGGCCTCGGCAGAAATATGAATGTGCATCTCATTGTCAAGATCTCTCACTGTCCTCATAGAAAAGTGATCATTCATTGCTCGGAAGTCCCGCCGATTGGAGAAAAACTCCAATCGAGACAATACTCATGAACACGAACACCGAGTGCCTATTAGTTTTAGAAGCCCGTAGCTACCTTGAAATGCAAACTAAGTAGACCAAGCAGGGATATCATATGAAACTCGTGGATACTTTGAGAAAGTTAGTAATTTGCTGATGTAAGCAATCACTAATCAACATAGCCCAGTCAAAATGCTCTGTACCATCAAGAATTCTGGTAATCAGGTAAAACATCCATGAACGGAAAGTGCTAGCATCTGGTTGACCGGTAACTCGGTTGAGTAAAGTTATCAAAACAGCAACTTCGTCTTTAAATTCACCACGACCAACCTTCTTAGGCATGTTAGTCTTTTGAACTTTCAGCCACTTCTGAGCCACCTTCCTCTGCGAACGTTGTTGATCAGCATCCCATATCTTCTCACAAGCTTCAAGAACCACAGTAAAGTTATCTGAACGAGGAGAAATAGCAAAACATTTCTCTATGTCCTTTGGTTTGATACTGCAAACAACCCTCTCGTCAACTGATCTGATTTGACGTGAAGATGAGTTATAATGCTTGATGCAAGCAAGAACAAACTCAAGATCGAAAGTAGTAACAGGAATGGATGCTGCTGCCAGCAACCCAGAACGCTCAAGATTCCTCAATGAATTGCTGCTAACACCCTCCAGACTGCTCAGATTAACCACTGGATAAACATGATTCAGGTTTGTATCTGAAGTCTTGATGAAATTATGTGCAAGAGCCGATTTGACCTTGTAATCAATGAGATTGAATTGCATTTTGAAAATGATGACTTTTGACTGTAAAGTCGAATATACTTGAAGAACTTTCTGGAAACCTCTGGATAAGGCTAAAAATAGCTTCTGACAAAAGAAATTTTCGAAGTTTTTCTGGGACATGGGTTTTGTGCACAATGAAATTCTGAACAAACCCAGATAGCTGAATTCTTGAAAAAATGTGTTTCAAGCCCACATGCAAAGAAATTCTCGGAAAAAAGCACAGAGCTTCAGAATGAAGGCTACGGGGCGATTTTCTCGAAAAAATCTAAGACGTGGGTTTTGTTGCAAATGCTGAAAAATGCGAACCCAGATGATCAGATTCTGAATATGTGTTGAATTTCTTTGACATGCGAAGAAAGTACCTAAGGTGAGAAATAGAGGAAATAAGACAGAAGATAGAAAGTTTTGCTTGTCTGCTTCTGAAAAGTCTGCCAACTTCTTCCTTGGAATTTGATAAAACCTGCATGCAAAGTGAAAATAAAGTCTAGAATCACCTTCCTCTGAACAATCTGAACTCGTTGCTATGAAGAACGCTGAATTCAGACACCTGTAGCACCTTTAGCTTGCTGGTCGCTCAAGAAGAATATGAACTTCGAAGCTAAAGATGATGAAATAATGGACGCCATTGCTTGGTTAAATAGATTTTCATCTATGAAATTCGCACAAGGCATGAAATCCTTGAAAAGTGCGCTTGGCTTATGATTGGACCTCATTCCAGTTAACTGAAACTCAAATATGCTAAATAAATCGCCATGCATTAGGGTTTCCCTTTTCAGTCTTCAGTTAACCACTTCATGTGACTTTGACTTCAGTTTAGCAATCCATATTAAGTTCGCCATCTTCACACTTGCTTTAGATTCACAAATTTGAACTAAGGCGTCCCTTTTGATAACTAAAGTTGGCAATAAGGAATTCGCCATATTTCATGTAATCCATATTCTAAAAGTAGCGACCCTTTCAAGACTTCAGTTGGCCTTCAAGAAGTGAATGCGCCAACTTCACATGCTAAAAATAACAACCCTTTTGGAACTTAAGTTACCACTCTTTGCAAAATGCATAGCTTCACAAAATTATGCTTCATTAATAAAATCCTAAATATGGCGACCCTTTTGATAAGTGAAGTTAACATTCAAATGCGCCATACTTCACAAATTTATGCTTCATTAATCATGTCGTCCCTTCTTGAACTTCAGTTAACACTTAATGAAGCGCCATCTTCACACAAACTTCACAATTGCAACCAAATTCGCCATGCATGTAAACTCCAGTTGACATTCAAGAATAATCTTTAGTTAAGTGAACATGCAATCAAGTTAACTCAACATGCAAGATAGTTAACTGAACATGCAAACTAGTTAACTCGACATGCGAACTGAAAGATCACTCAACATGCCAATATACGAACTGAAGATGACAACCCAGAAAACGTTTAGTCTAACTGCAGTCAGAACTCCAATTAAGGCGTCCATTCAACTCTCTTTCGAAAATCCAACTTTGAACTCTTAAGGCGAATTCCAGACTTAGCCAAATTTCATGAAAATTTAAGCTAAAACCCTGTAATGTCCCCTCGTAGGGTACGCCCCGACGCCACATGTCCGACGAAGCTGCGAAGACCCCAGATTCTCCTGGTGGGCTTCGGTGGTGAAAGATTCCTCCCTAGTTGTCGCCCTTAACACCCTGGGTAGCCGCCCTTACTAACAGGCCGGTCTTTTGGTGTAGTGGTTGGGCCTTAGTGGTATCAGAGCCGAGGTCTCGGGGTCGAGACCCGCGGAGTGTGGTGGGTTGTAATGTCCCCTGTGCGTGGCTGGGTGCGTCCCGACGGCCACATGTCCGGCGAGCTTGCGTAAGACCCAGATTCTCCGGTGGTGGCTTCGGTGGTGAAAGATTCCTCCCTAGTTGTCGCCTTAACCCCTGGGTAGCCGCCCTTACTAACAAGCCGGTCTTTTGGTGTAGTGGTTGGGCCTTAGAGACTGAAATATTCCGAGCCAATTTTTTTCAATTTTTGCCAAGTACACAACAATGCAGAGAGCACCCGTTAGGTTTAGATAATTCAAACCAGCAGATTACAAATAACTCGTTGCCAAGAATGTGCACTCAATCTCAACACGAGAGAGGCTGTCATATGGCAAGAGGATCGTCAGTGCCTTAAACAAAATGCAATTGAAGGTAACTCTAACCAAGAATGTGTCCGCGAAGGACGAACATATGGTCAGAGGATCTTCTACGCTACAAGTACTAAAAGCAAACTCGACACCAAGTATGTGCTACCCAATCCAGTATGGAATTGAGGCGACCATATGGCGGAGATAAAAGGAATTACAATGCAATTAAAGGAAATAAGCAGGAATGCTGAAGTACTCGACGTCAAGAATGTGCTTTCCAACCCGAGACGGAATGGGAGCTACCATATGACGGAGATATACAGAAATACAATTGCATCAATAGAATGTAAAGTAAGACTGAAGGAAATGCTGACAGTACTACTGTTCAGCGTACAATGAATATGTAAATCCCTGCAAGATCAAGTATTAGAGCTCTTCAAATAGCTGCAACATCCTGGAATCTTTGACAAAGCCTTTAATGATTTCTTAACTCCGATCCAAGGAAGAAAATGCAGATTTCTTAAATCTGGTTATGACAGACCTGCACTTTAAATAAATAACCAGCAACACAGATCCCTAGCAATATGCTCATAACTCTCTCATTTCTCACCCAATGATCTCAAATCTGATGCAATAGACCCTCAAAATGATGGCACCTAACTTAGTAATAAGAAATGGCATCTAAAAATGGTTATTAATTACTGACACGAATCCCAACGCACTCCAGAAAGTACGGCCTTCAAGGAATGACGGATTTGCATTATAAAATCATATGCTTCGTATTAAAATCTGCAAATATTCATGAAGGGGCACCCTTACCAATAAGATGCAATGACACAATACCCAGAATGAGATTATTTTTGTTTTCTGATTTATGAGTGAAACTACAGATCAGCCCTGTTATCAGCAACTCCAGAAAATGACATAAAATGCAATAAACTGAACTTCTAATGGCAAAACAACACTACAATGCAAACCTCACTACAAGCTCACTCAAAATAAGCAAACTTCTCCACTAGGTGCTATCTCTCAAGCACGAAGTCGAGCCAAGGCTAGGAGGCATTCATTCCTCAAAGCAATCCAGCAACCATTTCGGCAGCATAACAATAGTATAGACAAAAGATGGTCCAAAGAAGAGAAGGAACCTCCTTTATAGAATGAAGAGAAGACTCCGGAGGCATCTAGAAAGTGCGCCCTAATCCCTAGCTGCTTTTAGGTTTAATCTTTGACCAAAGCTCTTTCTTCAAAGTGGCGTACTTTCCTTGAGAGATATAAATCACTTCTTTTTTTAATAAAATATAAACTCTTTCAAAAGGCGTCCATTTTCCCTTGAGCAATTATAAACTTTAGAAATATTAAAATATTTCCTTCATGAGAAAATACCCCTCAAAGCCCCTTCTTTAAAACAACTGTTAAGTTATATCACTAGGCCAAGGGATATTTTAAAATAAAACATTTTGACTTAAGAATAACTTATTTCTCCAAAATGAACCCCTTAAGCCAAAAATGAGAATTTCCCAATGCACTGCCCGAAGAGGAAAGTTGACTGAGCTGATGCTGACTAGACCACTGCTAAAAATAGAATTTACTAAAAATAGTAAATTCCTAAAGGTGCTCAGAATGCCAAGAAAAACATACCACTACGAAGCTCTCTGAAAACCCAGAAAGAATCCGCCATTAAAACAACCAACCTCGAGCAAAAGCATCCTCCAAAACAAGAAACCCTAATTTTTGCCACTGATTAGCCGACAGCACACTGGGAATAGGCTATCAATCACTGAAAAGTGAAGTGCTAAAAACGGGGACATTACAAAACCTCTGCCGGGACCTCTGTTCATCCTTTGACACTGGTTGACTGACTTCTCCGATTGGCTAGCTAACAGGTGCATTGCAGAGCTAAGTAAGAACTGATCAAAAGATATCTTGAGACTGGAAACCATAAAACTGACATTTGAAGGCTCAAAAATCCAAGCGCCTTTTCCCAAAGCTGCGCTTTTTCTCAGACTTAGTCAAACTTTGACTTCCGCATCTCGTACGAAGGGAAAGATAAATCCTTCATAACTTCTGTTTTACCAACTTTCAGGACTGGATCTCAGGTTCACTGTGGAGCTGACCTCATTCTGCACGACAGCTACAAAGGCACATTTCCCAAGAAAACATCATCTGAGGGGTGAAAAACAAGGGCGCCTTTTTGAAAAATTGCTCTTTTCATTCCAGACAGCCATTTCTGGAAATGACTAAAATAACACAAAAACTTCGACTGCAAGCTGCTGAGACATCTTCTAATCTGACGAAGACAGGCAACGGAAAGCTGAACGTAACACGGACACATTGAATATTTGAGATCATCAAAAAGAAGGCATTAAAGACTTGAAAAGCTTAGGCGCCTTTCTAAAAATGTGCTCTTTTGCTTTTTCCTCTGATATTTTGACTAAGATTTGACCCTATGTTCGACCTCAGGTTCAGGCACTTCAGCAACTCAAATTCACCCACTGACGGATGTGTCGCGAAGCTCGAACAAAAGTAAGATAAACATCTTGGGTGGCATTTAGCCAAAAACCTACATTTGGCACCTCAAAAAGATGGGCGCCTTTTCCAAAGGCTGCGCTTTTCTCCAGTGTTAGCCAATTCTCGCTTTCACCTCATTTTGCGCTATATCTTCCATAACTTGCCCGAAACAGATCCGTTTGATAAACTTGATAGCCCACTGCAAAGCTGACGTGATTCCGGACAAATGTTTGCTGGAGGTGACAAACCCTAAAAACAGGATCTGGGCCCCTAAAAGATAGGGCGCCCATTTGAAAATGTGCTCCCTTCTCCAAAGATAGAAAATTTCAATGATTTTCATTCAGATTTTCATTTTCCTTGAATTACTTCAGTAACAGACTAACATGACACTGACACCAACTCCATATTTAAAAACCCCAAAAATGACCTTCTGACAACACTTTAACAAGATTAAGACTCAATTAAGCAAAATGCCTTAGTGAAGCAAAAATTTTGGTTTTGAGTACAACACAACGTGAAGTTGAAACCATTCCACAAAACAACTGCAAAGGAACATCTCCCAAGAAAACATCATCTGAGAGGTCTGTAGAAACCCTAAGTTTCCCCTAATCCTGAATCTGATAGTTTTCTGATGTTTTTGGGTTTTTGAACGTTTTTGACGTTTTTTTTGTGCAATACAAGAAATTGCGATTTTTGAAAGATATTGGAAATAAATTCAAATAAAATATATAACTATGGAAAATAATAATAATTATCTCAAATACTGAAGCCAGACAATATATTCCACTTCTGCAATGATTACAATGATGTTCCAAACACATGCAAGATAAAAGGCAATAACATATTGAAACCTGGTTTTTTGATACAGCAATAAATGAACAGCTGAGAAGGTACGGCTGCAATAATTAATTGTTTTCTCCTCCAGTCTGTTGTTCTCAAACACCTCCAGCAACCCCAGCGCTTCCAGATGATGAAGAAAGGTGGTCTGAAGATAGGCGTTTTTGCATTGATGAAGAAAGATGTCCTTTTGCTGCTGGTACGGCCTGACAGTCTGGTACGACCTGCTGACAGCAACAACTTAGATTTGTACGGCTCCCTTTTGAGACTCCAGAAACTCTGTGATATTAGGCGCCTTGATGATTGAAATCAAACTGCAAAGGAAAGAGATGTTTTGCTCTGAAACCCAAGTATGGCTCTCTTTGAACAGTACGGCCAGGTACAGAAAAGTACGGCCTTCTTTAAACAGCAGCAATAACAATAAAGTACGTCCTTCTATCTTCACTGCCTAATCTCTGAGATCTGGTGCGCCTATGTGAATGAATGTATTCTGAAAGAATAAGCTCTCTGAAAACTCTGTAAATAGATAACCTCTGAGGTCAATTAATTCTCTGAAGCTCTGTAATTTCTTCTGGATGAAGAAATCTCACAACTGGCAGTAAATCAGGTGATATCTCACACCCTCTGAACTGATTCAATGGAGATGGCTCGTTCTCCAAGAATTTCGAACTCAAACCCTAAGGTCTCCGTTCTCTGGCAAGACTGATCAATTTTTAATTCTTCAAATGTCATAATCCCTCAATTCCCAAGGCAAAAACCTCTTTATTGCTCAAAAGTGCGATTTCCTTAATAATAGGGAATTTTAATATATTTAACTTTTAATTCTTTTAATCTTTCAATAGTCTCGGCCAAAATATTAAATTATAAATTTAATATGCAAATGGCCCCTTCCCTGATGTTGGGTGCCCCCTTTATGAGAATCACTTAAGTTATAATTAAAAATTATAACTTTATATTATAAACATTAAATAATTAATATTTAATTAATACAATTAAATATTAATATTTCTCTCGTTCCTCATCCGATTACTGTTCCGTCTGAAGCTGACGAACACTGAAGTGATTCTGAACGCTGCCAAAGTCATACTGCTAAAAATAGCAGGGGTCCCACGCTGCCTGCCAGGAACTGCTAAAAATAGCAACTCTGCAAGAAGTCTCCGATCGAGCCCAAACGAAGGCCAATTGATCAACACTGCCTGTCTGAAGCTGAGCCAAGCTCCCAAACGACCCTCTAACCACTCTGTCAGCCTACGAGGGTCTCCTGATAGGCCAATCTTACGAACTCTGATGCTCGTCAAAAATGGGGACATGACAGAGGTCAAAAAGGAGGGCGCTTTTTTCAAAAGGTGCTCTTTTTCCTCTAGAGATAGCCATTTTTGGAATTGGCCAAAATATCACTAAACCTCTGACTGCAGGCTGACAGGTTATCTTCTAATCTGATGGAGAGAGGCAACGGATAGCTGGACATAACATGGACAAGCTGAATATCTGAGATCACCAAAAAGAAGGTATTGAAGGCTTCAAAAGCTCAGGCGCCTTTCTGAAAATGTGCTCTTTTTCTCAGTGTTAGCCAATTCTGTCGTTCCTCTCGTTTTGCGCTATATCTTCCGTAACTTGCACGAAATAGGTCCATTTGATAAGCTTAATAGCCCGTTGCGAAGCTGACGTGATACCGGACAAATGCCTGCTAGAGGTGACAAACCCTAAAAATAGGATTTGTGCCCCTAAAAGATAGGGCGCCTTTTTGAAAATGTGCTCCCCTCTCCAGAGACAGAAAATTTTGATGATTTTCCTTCAGATTTTCAATTTTCTTGAAATTCCTCAGTAACAGATTGACACGAAAACGACACAAACTCCATATTTGAAAAGCCCAAAAATGACCTTCTAACATCACTTTAACAAATTTAAAACTATAGTTAGCAAAATGCCTTAGTGAAGCAAAAATTTGATTTGGGTACAACAAGAAGTGATAGTTAAACAAACAAGTAATTTCAAAATGTACACAATACTTACGAAGTGGGGGGCGTGTGTCACATTCATCCTTCTCTCTTTTTTTAGAGAAGATGTTTACAATGCTTCACTGTTGGAAGTTCTTAATTCTTAATAACTCTAAACTAACAACAAGCAGTAATGCCAATACCTCTATCTTGTCAAAGCAAAGCATAGAGGTATTGGAAGTGATTAACAGTAAACTAGTAAAATAAAAAGGAAAGCTCACGAAGGCACAAAGTCGTTCCGTAGCTTTATCAATGGTGGATCTGTGAAAAGTGTGTTGTTTGTCACGTTAGAAGCACAAAGTCTTCTTAGACGTAGCAATTCCTCGAGGAGCATGAACAATTACAAGCACAAAGTCTTGTAGATCATTCAACCAAAGATAAACAAAACACAAATGAAAATCTAAATAAAGGATGTAACACAAAGTTTACATGAATTACTTAGAGTCCTTCAGATTCCATAAGCTAATCACCACCAAATGAGATCAATTCACAAGATTATCGAATCCAACACAAAGTCTGGTTTGCAATCTTCTTCTTTATTGATCAAATTTCATTCACAAAGCATGAACACAAAGTTTCACAATTCTGCTTCAAAAAGGGCAGCACTTCGTTGCAAAATACTAAAGGATAAATTTACAATAGAAATCCCTCACATTATATAGAAAGAGGGATGAGCAAAATTAAGAATCTAATTGAGGAAATCAAGGAAAGTTAGGTGAGAGATTTTAGGAAATCTCACCTAATTTTGACCAAAGTCAAAACTGTGTAATTTGTTTTCAAAAGATTACATCTTCGAACTTGGTGCGATTACAATTTAAAAAAAGACATATAAGATGTCAAGAACTATTTACAAGATGCATAGAGGGATGCACCGGAAATGTCTAACACTGGAGATCAGGAACCTTCTTCATGTTTCCTTGCTTTGGGCGCGAAAGTCTTCGTATTTTTTCCTGGTCTCCTGCACGAACTTCTCATCCGGACCAACGGTGTAATCCACAATGGTGTGAATTCTCGTGATCGATCTCATGGCAGATGAGTGAACCTTCTTGCACCTGTCAAGATGCGTTTTCAGGTTATCCAATGTGAGCCTTGTATCACAAATGATGTTTAGTGAGGCTTCTGAAAAGTTTGAACTGTCAATCAACTTCATGATGGCTTTTTTGAAGATCTGAGATATTTCTGTGGCCGGCAGGAAGATACGATTCTCTTCAAGAAGTTGACCTGGTAACTCCTTGATACCTTTTTCAAGAATAACACGATGCCCTTCGACATCTTCCTGCACTTGGTGGAGATCTTCCGTAAGAGATTGAATTACTTGAATTCAATGTTTCAAGGATTCTCTTACCTCAATGAACTTTTCTTTGTCAGGAATTACCCATACTTCCACCAGTTTATTGAGCTTTACCTGCTTCATCTGTGACCATGACAACAAGCATTTTTCCATATCTCTACGCTCCTGGGAAAGTACACTTTTTTCTTTATCAAGCTCTGTGGTGAGCTTGGCCAACAAGGTAGTTTTCTCATCCGCAACAATTATGATCTAAGATCCGTGTTCTATGATCTTCTCAACGAAATCATACAACACTCTGCCTTTGGAGGCGAACTTCTCAGCTCTCTTGACAGCTGGGTCCTCAATACTTACCACTGTCAGTGGTTGTGCATTAGTTGGAGATCCTGCAGGTCTCTTTACAACAGTGGCATAATGCTCTGCCCTCTGCTTGTACATGTTGCGAGCTTGCTCCATTTTATCTAGTCTTCCAGCCAAGATATCCAATGTCACTTGTGCATCTGCTTTTGCACTTTCATTGGTAACCTTGCCAAGCTGGACTTTTGTCACTGTGTAGTCTTCCATATTGACATCACCTTCTTGTGGTGGTATGCCAATTTCCGCATACTTGTTGCCAGTCTTGTCAACGTTCAGCCTTGAGTATACTTTTGCCTTTTTCTTCCCTTTAGCCTTTGGAGGGACTATCTCTTCGAGGTCGAGCTCTTCTGGAGAGATCATTTGCTTCTTCCGCTTCGACACTTGAGATATAAGCCAAGGGGGAAGGAAGGAGGTGTGAACTTTTGGATTCACTGTCAACTCAGTTGTCATCGTCACTTCCGAAGTTATTGTCACATCTGAAGTTACCATGGGTATTGTGACAATAGGAGAAGCGTTTGTCATCATTGCTTCTGTAGACTGCACATTGAGCTGATCACGCATTCATGAAACGATTGAATTCATTTTTAGAAGTGATATCATACATTGGTGAAGACAGGCTAGGAATGGATGATGGAGGACTTGACAGTATATCAACCATATGAATGCTTGTCACTTAGGGAGTATCAAGCGGGGTTGATGCTGCAGGAATAGTGGATATCTCAACTGCAGGAATGTATGTGGTAGGAATGGGTGATGAGCGAATAGGAGGTGGAGGAGTTCTTGAACTTGGAGGGGTATGAGGAACACTGGAAATCACAGGCGATGACGTTCTAAGAATTTCCTCAACTAAATTCTCAGGTGGAGACGTAGTTCTTTCTTGATCATGCCTGGGTTCCTGTTGATCACCCTCTTGTCTCTCTGATTCTGGTTCACCTTCGGAATCACCTTCAGATTCTTCTTCAGAATCTTCTTCAGACTCTTGTCCGCTTTCAGAAACCTCTTCTGCATCGGAGTCTGCTTCTGCTGAGTCTTCATCTTCAACGGATTGGTCACTAGAAGTACCTTCCTCATCGGAATCTATCTCCTCTGGAATGGAATTTTTACCTTTAGAGCGAGATGGATCGGATTTTGTGGTTTCTCCTTCTGGGATAGACTGGGTATTTTTCTTGCCAACAGTAAACTTGATCCTGGGACCTCTTCGTGAAGAAGTGGGAACAGCCGCTGATTTATTTTTCATGCGGAGTTCTTGCTGTCGGCAAGCTTCTGCTTCGGATTCTTCTCCTTCCAAATCTGTTCTGAAACTTTTCATTTCATAACCATACTTATGTAACCATTCTGCAGTGTTGGCTAGGATTGGCTTCAATCTCTCTCTCATGCTGGTAATTTCTTTCCTAGACCATTGAATTGTAGGCAACGGCCTTTTAGAAACCTCTTGTTCATCATAGACAACATTCATGATATCGCCAGGATTTGTAAAATCCTCTGGTAGGTTAGCAATATCAAGGTCTCTGATCTGCTAAACAGTCAACCTGCAATAGTCCATTTTGCGAATGGCTTCTTCATCTCTACAATCAGCCCAGATGTCTTCAAAACAGTACTTGTGATGATGACCCTTCTGTAATTTCTTTCTGACATCTCGGTAATCAAAATCAAACCTATACCTGTAGGTCTTGATTGTCATGATCTGCATTTCAGCATAAACAGACTTGGCTTTTTGTACAGTTGGGATAGTATATCTGCCGATTGTCAGTGGGAACTTGAATCCATGCTTGTGGTTACTTCTTCGTTCTTTATGCACTGAAATCAACTGTCTGCACGTCTCCATGAGAACCCACTTATCCGAAGGATAACGTGGCAACATGTAAGGACAGCCAGTGTAGCACCCTACTCTCAAATAAGTAAACGTTGGGAATTGCAAAAATAGGCATCCAACTTTACTTACCACCTTATAAGCCTCATCAGATACCCTCCTTTCGAGAGCTGGATCAAAATTGAAAAGAAAAGGTGCGAAGAAAACATTTGTAACCCGCCTGAAGTGATGGAAGCTTTCCTTCAATTCAAGTTGATAGAAAAATCTGTACACGGGTACCATCATCCGATTCCCTTTTGTGGATAGACCTGGAAATTGTCTCATTACAGCTGCTGCGTACACCAGGTAAGAAGTCATATAGAATTTCAATGTGGAAGGCGCATTGATCAGCTGCTCATGTATTTCATCACTGATCTGTTTGCCCTAGTCAATGTGCACCTTTTGTCTTCTTATAATTCTGATGTATTCATACATCCAATCATGAAAAGTGGATGATTCAGGCAAGCCTTTTACTCTGCTTAAAAATATGATCATATCTTTGATGTCATCTTTGAAATCACTTCACAGGAGCCCCTTTGGCCATCTAGAAACAGATTGTCTAGGCTTCTTCAACTATTGAGTATTTATTAGGTTTTAAGCCTTGTTGGGATCAGCGTCAAAGACTTCTTGTGCTTTTTGTATAGAGATGTCAATGTATTTCTCCATCTGAGGAACCTTAAACACAATGTCAAAGAAGTCAGGGTCGAGTCTTAAAATCTCGTGCCCAGAAGAATCGATCTGGGTGAAAATTATGTAATCAGCTTTTCGATAGATTACACAACTTGGACTTCAGCCACAGCTATGTGAGATATGAATCTCTCCTCTCGGAAAGGGGAGGCGCCCTTCTTATTGCTAACATAAACGATAGTAAAACAAACAAGTAATTACAAAATGTACACAAAACTTGCGAAGTGGGGGGAGTGTGTTACATTCATCCTTCTCTCTTTTTTCAGAGAAGATGTTTACAATGCTTCACTGTTGGAAGTTCACAATTCTTAACAACTTGAAACAAACAACTAGCAGTAATACCAATACCTCTATCTTGTCAAAGCAAAGCGTAGAGATACCAAAAGTAATTAACAATAGACAAATAAAGTAAAAGAGAAAGCTCATGAAGGCACAAAGTCGTTCCGTAGCTTTTTCAATGTTGGATCTGTGAAGAGTGTACCATTTGTCACGTTAGAAGCACAAAGTCTTCTTAGACGCAGCAATTCCTCGAACAACATGAACAATTACAAGCGCAAAGTCTTGTAGATCATCCAACAAAAGTATCAAAGAGCACGAACGATTACAAGCACAAAGTCTTGTAGATCATTCAACCGAAAGTATCCAAGAGCATGAACGATTACAAGCACAAAGTCTTGTAGATCATTCAACTGAAAGTATCCAAGAGCATGAACGATTACAAGCACAAAGTCTTGTAGATCATTCAACCGAAAGATAAACGAAAACACAAATGCAAATCTAAATAATAGATGCAACACAAAGTTTACATAAATCACTTAGAGTCCTTCAGATTTCATCACCTAATTACCACCAATGAGATCAATTCATAAAAGTATCGAATCCAACGCAAAGTTTGGTTTGCAATCCTCTTCTTTATTGATCAAATTCCATTCACAAAGCATGAACGCAAAGTTTCACAAATTTCTTCAAAAAGGGCAGCACTTCGTTGCAAAATACTAAAGGATAAATTTACAATGAAAATCCCTCACATTATATAGAAAGAGGGATGAGAAAAATTAGGAAATTGATTGAGGAAATTAAGGAAAGTTAGGTGAGCGATTTTAGGAGATCTCACCTAACTTTGACCAAAGTCAAAGTGTAATTTGTTTTCAAAATATTACATCTTCGAGCTTGGTGTAATTACAATTTACAAAAAGACATTCGAAAATGTCAAGAAATATTTACAAGATGCATAAAGGGATGCACCGGAAATGTCTAACACTGGAGAATAGGAGGCCGCTTCATGTTTCTTCGCTTTGGGCGCGGAAGTCTTCATATTTCCTCCTAGTCTACTGCACAAACTTCTCATCTGGACCAACGGTGTAATCCACAATGGTGTGAATTCTTGTGATCGATCTCATGGCAGATGAGTGAACCTTCTTGCACCTGTCAAGATGTGTTTTCAGGTTATCCAATGTGAGCCTTGTATCACAAATGATGTTCAATGAAGCTTCTGAGAAGTCTGAACTGTCAATCAATTTCATGATGGCTTCCTTGTAGATCTGAGATATTTCTGTGGCCGGCAAGAAGATACGATTTTCCTTCCTCAAGAAGTTGACCAGGCAACTCTTTGATACCTTTTTCAAGAATAACACGATGTCCTTCGACATCTTCCTGTACTTGGTGGAGATCTTCCGTAAGAGATTGAATTACTTGAATTTGATGTTTCAATGATTCTCTTACCTCAACGAACTTTTCTTTGTCAGGAATTACCCCAACTTCCACCAATTTACTGAGCTTTACCTGTTTCATCTCCGACCATGACAACAGGCATTTTTCCATGTCTCTGCGCTCCTGGGAAAGTACACTTTTTTCTTTATCAAGCTCTGTGGTGAGCTTGGCCAACAAGGTAGTTTTCTCGTCTGCAGCCATTATAATCTGAGATCCATGTTCAATGATCTTCTCAACAAAATCATACAACACTCTGCCTTTGGAGGCGAACTTCTTAGCTTTCTTGACAGCTGGGTCTTCAATACTTACCATTGTCAGTGGTTGTGCATTACTTGGAGAACCTGCAAGTCTCTTTACAACAGTGGCATAATGCTCTGCCCTCTGTTTGTACATATTGCGAGCTTGCTCTACTTTATCCAGTCTTCCATATTGACATCCGCACTTCTTCTCATGCGCGGTGTTATGCCAATCTGCTGCATGCAATGGCCCGGACATCAGCGTTCAATGCCAAGGTAATACCTTGCCTTTTCAATGGCTGCTTTAGCTTTTGGAAGGACTATCTCTTCGAGGTCGAGCTCCTCCGGAGAAATCATTTGCTTTTTACGCTTCGACACTTGAGATATTAGCCAAGGGGGAAGAATGGAAGTGTGAACTTCTGGATTTACTGTCAATTCAGCCGTCATTGCTACTTCTGAAGTTATTGTCACGTCTGAAGTTACCATGGGTATCGTGACAATAGGAGAAGTGTCTGTCATCATTGCTCTTGTAGTTGGCACATTGAGCTGATCACGCATTGACTCATTCATGAAACGATTGAATTCATTTTCAGAGTGATACATATGCGTTGGCGAGCAGGGCTAGGAGATGGGCCGATGGAGGACTTCACGACGATTATATCAATACGTATGAATGCTTGTCAGCGGGGAGTATCAAGCCCGAGGAATTGATGCTGGGGATAGTGGATATCTCGACTGCAGGAATGCATGTGGTAGGAATAGGTGGCGAGGGAACAGGAGGTGGAGGAGTCTTTGAATTTGGAGGGGTATGAGGAACATTGGAAGTCACAGGCGATGAAGTTCTGGGAATTTCTTCAACTACATTCTCAGGAGGAGAAGTAGTTCTTTCTTGATCATGCCCGGGTTCCTGTTGATCACCCTCTTGTCTCTCCGATTCTGGTTCACCTTCAAAATCACCTTCAGATCCTTCTTTAGAATCTTCTTCAGACTCTTGCCCGCTTTCAGAAACCTCTTCTGCATCGGAGTCTGCTTCTACTGAATCTTCATCTTCAGCAGATTGATCACTTGAAGTTTCTTCTTCATTAGAATCTACCTCCTCTAGAATAGACTTTTTACCCTTAGAGCGGGATGGATTAGATTCCGTGATTTCTGTATCTGGGACGGACTGGGTATCTTTCTTGCCAACAGTGAACTTGATCCTAGGACCTCTTCGTGAAGAAGTGGGAACGGTCGCTGATTTATTTTTGTTGCGGAGTTCTTGCTGTTGGCGAGCTTCTGCTTCGGATTCCTCTCCTTTCGAGTCTGTTCTGAAACTTTTCATTGCATAACCATGTTTATGTAACCATTTTTCAGTGTTGGCTAGGATTGGCCTCAACCTCTCTCTTATGCTGGTAACTTCTTTCCTAGACCATTGAATTGCAGGAAACGACCTTTAGCAATTCCTTGTTCATCATAGACAACATTCATGATATCTGGATGCGTAAAGTCCTGCGGTGGTCATGATATCCATAAGGATCGATGCTGTTGACGATCAATCTGCAATAGTCATTTTCGCGAATGGCTTCTTCATCTGCAATCAGCCAGGATAATCCTCAAAGCGGTACTTGTGATGATGACCTTTTTGTAATCTTTTTCTGACATCTCAGTAATCAAAATCAAACCTATACCTGTAGGTCTTGATTGTCATGATTTGCATTTCAGCATAAACAGACTTAGCCTTTTGTGCAGTTGGGATAGTATATTGGCCAATGGTCAGTGGGAACTTGAATCCACGCTTGTGGTTGTTTCTTCGTTCTTTTTGCACTGACATCAACTGTCTGCAAGTTTCCATGAGAACCCACTTATCCAAAGGATAGCGTGGTAGCATGTAGGGACAACCAGTGTAGCACCCTACTCTCAAGTAAGTAAACGTTGGGAATTGAAGAAATAGGCATCCAACTTTACTTACCACCTTATACGCCTCATCGGATACTCTCCTTCTTTCAAGAGCCGGATCAAAATTGAAAAGCAAAGGCTATAATGTCCCCATTTTTGCGAGCATCAGAGTTCGTAAGGATTAGCCTATCATTTGACCCTCATAGGCTGACAAATGTGATGAGAGGGACTTCCTTGGTAGTTATCCAGAGTTTCAAGACGTTACTCCTTCAGTTGATTCAGGTTTGGGCCCTAGCAGACGTTTCCAGAGTGATTTACAGATACTTACTATTTATAGTAAGTCAGGCAGGCAGGAGTTGCTATTTTTAGCAGGGCACCTGGTTCAGTTGGTCAGCTCAGTTTCGACCTAGTTTGATGATCTGATGAACATACAGTGTTTACTTGGGCATTTAATATTTATTAAATGTTTATGAATTTGACTTTATAATATAAAGTCACTTTAATGAAATATTAAAATTATTAAATGGCGAGTTATAAAGTATTTAATACTTTATAAAAGAGGGGTTAAAATAATAATTAAATGAGCATTTAATTATTAATCAAAAGGGGACGCCATTTATTAAATATTTGTCCTAAGTCAAAAAGGGCGAAATTAATCATTTATTTAAATGATTATTAAAAGATTGCTTTGGGTCGAATTCTTGAAAGGAGATATATATACTGCCAAGACAAATCGAACTGATTATGAGATGATTATTGGATTGAGCATTTGTTTTGATGAGAATTTATCTGAGAAGGAGAAGCCTAGGGTTTCTGTCTCTCAAGCCATTAAAGAACGATAAACTCTTTAGTGTTGCAGCCATTTGAGGTGGTGAAATATCCATTGAATTTGGCATTCAAGAGAGCTTCATCCAGAAGTTCTATTTGTGCTTAAAGGTGAAGATTTTATTTAGGGTTTGAAGATTATTGAAGGTTTTCAAGTGCAGACCCGAAGATTCATCATTGGCAGCCACTAACAATCAGTTTCCAAGCTTTGTGTTGGCTGCTACAGTGACGCATGAACAGTGTTCTAGCTACAGTGATCGCGTGAACAGTATCTGTGTGAATAGTGTCGTAGCTACAGTGATCGTGAACAGTAACACGTGAATAGTGAAACGCTACAGTGCACGGGAATAGTATTTGCTACAGTATTGTGCAGATTTGAAGAGATTACCTCAAGGGAATTCAAGGGTTTGTGAAGAATTCCATTTGAGAACAGACCTATATCTACTAGCAGCTTTAAAAGACATTATAGAAACATTAAAGATTATATTTGTTGCTGGCTGTATCTTTATTCCAGTGGCACGTGGGCTTTTATCTGAGATTGGTTTGAAGGTTGCTCACAAGGGTTTGAAGACGTTTCTTGCCTATGCAAGTTAATAGCTGTTGTAAAAGGGTTGTTGCTGTTGGTACAATGCATATTTGATGCACGTGGTCCTTATGCAAGGGCAAAATCACCACCTACAGGCTGTACTGAACCTGCTGCACTGAGATGTGTAGGTCTGAGGCTGAAACGTCTAAGGCATTGACTCCATTCCTTCACCAATAGGGGGCTGCCAGGCGGTTGCACTCTTAGGACAATTGAATTAAGGTGGAGAAGGTTTCTACTTGAGCTAGGCATTGGAATCAAGGCTGATTATTGCTGCTGGTAATCTGTATCAGAATTACCAAGTTTCAACTACAGCTATCCGGGTATGATGATAATAAATGTACAGGCATTATATGTTGCTAAGTATTGAATGTTTGTAATAGCGAGTTTGCAATCTGTTAGTAATAAAAAACTTAAGAGCTTGCTACAGCAGTTAGCATACATTGCAAAGATATCGTTATTCCCTTGTGCATTTATATTTGTTATTTCTTGCTTTGCCTGGCAATAATATTATTATTTATAATCAAAACCCCAAGTCAATAAGATACATAAGGCAGAAAATTTGTGTTCTCAAGAATCCGGCTCGAGAGGGTTCTTACAAAGGCGCAAAGAAAGCATCTGTGACCCGCCTGAAGTGATGAAAGCTTTCTTTCAGCTCCAATTGATAGAAAAATCTGTACACAGGTACCATCATCCAATTCCCTTTTGTAGATAGACCTGGGAATTCTCTCATTACAGTGGCCGCGTACACCAGGTAAGAAGTCATATAGAACTTCAATGTAGAAGGAGCATTGATCAACTGCTCATGTATCTCATCACTGATCTGTTTGCCCCAGTCAATATGCACCTTCTGTCTTCTTATGATCCTGATGTATTCATACATCCAATCATGAAAAGTGGATGATTCCGGCAAGCCTTTCACTCTGCTTAAGAATGTGATCATATCTTTGACGTCATCCTTGAAATCACTTCGCAGGAGTCCTTTCGGCCATCCGGAAACAGATGATCTAGGCTTCTTTAACCATTGAGTGTTTATTAAGTGTTTAGCTTTATTGGGATCAGCGTCAAAGACCTCTTGTGCTTTTGATATAGAAATATCAATGTATTTCTCCATATGAGGAACCTTGAAAACAATGTCAAAGAAATCAGGGTCGAGTCTCAGAATCTCGTGCCCAGAAGAATCGATCACACTTCTACTTTCTCTGATGTAGTGAGACGCCACCTAAAGAACAAACTCTGTATTATGTGCAGCTGTAGGGAACATTGCCACCAAATGAAGGTTGCTGTGTACGATTGCTCTCATTGGATCAGGAAGAGGCTTCGTCTCTGTTTGCTTCTCAAAGTCAACCAAGTCCTGATGACCAACCTCTGTGTCTTTTATCTCTTCCACCTTGGAGGACACCACGGTCGGCGAATAGACACCTTGATATTTGTACTTCATTTTGCCTTTTGCTTTCGAAGAAGACGGAGGTTTACTGGCAGTCATCAGAAACAACTAGAACTTTGATCACTCTGACTTTGAATATTTTTGAAAAGAGACTGCAAGGTGCGGGGCCAGAACAAACATTAGTCATTAGGAAACATGGGAATGCGCGAAACGAGCAATGATGATGGGAAAGCATGGAGCGGATGATATGGCACGCAAAACGATGCACAAAAACAGAAGGAACAAGGTTCAGGAGTGAAAAGGTCAGAAATGAAGCTCAACTGGAAAAGATTGTAAAAAGTGTAAGGGCGCCAAAATTCAGCGCCCTTACATTTTGGAAATTTCACTTTTGATGTAGGGGCGCTAAATTTTAGCGCCCTTGCACTTTTCAGAGTTAGATTTTAACTTAACATGTTTAACATGTCATGGTGCTAAAATTTGGCGCTTCAGCATCTTTTGCATATTTTGACAAAACAAATGCAGAGGCTCATGAAAACGGTGCTCGGGGTAGGCAAAGTATTTGTTTCATGGAATTACAATTCAAGTTCGTCTCATCACCGTTGTGTAAGCATTCAAGAACTAAAGAAACCCTCTTTCAAAACAATAGATCTCTTCAATGTTCGCACCAAAGCGTATAGAGAGGGCGACAAAGAAGGAAGCCAACACAAAAAACGTTGGAGAGAAACATATTCAAAGAATGACGCGCAAAGAGGAGATTGCAAATGAAACGTTAGGAAGAAGAATGAAAGAATGAGCTTTCAAAATGGAATGTGAGGGTTCCAACGTATGAGGGTAAAATGAAAAAACGCGAATAGAGAAAAACGCATATGGAGAAAAACGCGAATGAAGAAAAAACGCGAATGGAGAGGAAGGAAACGCGTGGGAAGATGAAAGACGTTTGAAGAGAACAAAAGAAAGATAAAAACACATATGAAAAACTTAGAACATATACAAAAACGAATGAAAAAGGAGAGAAAGCAAGGATAATAGACTTACCAAGACAAAACGCGAAGATTGCTGGAGAAGAATGTGAAATTCTAAAACACGTGTTTGGTTTGAAGAAAACTCGCCCAGCATGAAGAGAGGAAGAACAAAAATCATAACAATGAAAATGGCGAATTCAAACACTTTTAAGTGAAAGAGAAAATCGAAAACCTAACTCAAGTCGAGCAATAAATTTAGGCACGAAAAGTGGCACGATTGACGAAAAACACGAAAATCATGAAGAAACGTGCCAAGGCCAATAAAAAGTTTAAGTCTCAGGAAAAAGTGTAATGGCGCTAAAATTCGCGCTATTACATTTTTGGAAAAGTTCACTTCATGCAGGTGCTAAATTTTAGCGCCCTGCACCTTCATACTTAGCCAAATTTTGGTTTGGAGCGGGAGCGCACTTTTTGGTGCCACTGCATTTTCTCAATTCGCTAAGAATACGAGCAGTGAAGAGACTTCTGAGAGGGCTCGTTTGAAGGTCTTGCGGGAACATAGGGGATGCTGGTGTTCGAGGCTTTTAAACGCATTTGGTGGCGAAAATCGCCGTTATCGTTGAACTTCGCGAATCTAGGAAACGAGAACAAGTTTCGTAGGGGTTATCCGTGGAACGAAGCGCTAGATTCAGTGATAACAAACACAATGTCAAAAGGTCGAGGTCTTTAAATCTGGTGCCGGAAGAGTCGATCACCTTACACTGATGTAATGAGGATGCCGCCACTTGAAGGACAAATTCAGTATTGTGTGCGTAGCCGGAAACTTGCTACCAAATCACGGATTCGTGTACAATTGCTCATCCAGTCGAGGAAGAGGCTTCATCTGTTTGCGCAAAATCAACCAGAAGTGCTTGATGGCCAACCGCGTGTATCTTTAGCTGCTTCCACCTTGGAGACTACGATTCGGTGGATAGACACCTTGATATTTATATTTCATTTTTCCCTTTGCTTTTGAAGAACGGAGGTTTACTGGTAGTCATCAAGAGCGACTGAATCTTTGATCAATCAACTTTGAAGATCTGAAAAGAGACTGCAAGGTGTCGATCCAGAACAAACATTAGTCGTTAAATAGCATGGGAATGCGCGAAACGAGCAATGATGATGGGAAAGCGTGGAGCGGATGACAAGGCACGCAAAACGATGCACAAAATGGAAGGAGCGAGGTTTAGGACTGAATTGGGCAAGTTTGAAGTGTTTCAGGGAAAAAATTGTGAAAAGTGTAAGGGCGCACTTTTTCAGCGCCCTTACATTTTGAAGGATTCACTTTGATGTAGGGGCACTGAAAAACAACGCTCCTGCACTTTTCAGTGTTAGAAAAAATTGTGAAATGTCAGGGCACACTTTTTCAGCGCTATGACATTTCTCACAATGAAGTTAACAGTTGCTTTCTTGGCGTTGAAAAGGTGTGCTTCTTCGTTTGGGAAGGGCAATGAAAACATAATGCGATGCTTTGGCAATATGGAAGTATTGAGAGGGTTAGAAGCAACACTTGAGAACGTATTTTGAAGTGCATCAAATCTTCACCTATTTCCATTTCAAAGTATTGGCATAGGAAACGTATGAAGAGACCAAAATACGTAGGTAAGAACGGCTAAAACAAAAAGAGGTAAACGCGTATGTGCAAGAGGCCATCGCCAAAACAAATGATGGAATCAAGAACGCGTGGCAGTTAAACCATAACGCGACTAGGGCAAGAGGAAAGACGTGCTTGAAAAGTGACAAGACTCCACACCAAAGGCGAAATAAAGAAAATGCATGGGTAGAAGAAAAACGTGAGAAGAAAACAAAGATAAACAAAAATGCATAAGTAAAACCTTAGATATGTACAAAAATAATGGAGAATGGAGAGAAAGCAAGGAGAACGACTCACCAAGAGAAAACGCGGAATTTAGTTAAGAGGAACTTCGAAATTCTCCAAAAATGTGTTTTGCAGCTTGAGAGGATTTCGCCCAGCAAGAAGGAATACAGTTGAAGATCATAAACAATGAAAAAGGAACAATAAAACACTTTTAAGTAAATGGTAACCCAAAAACCTAACTCAAGTCGAGCAATTAATTTAGTCGAGCAATTAATTTAGGCACAAAAAGTGGCACGATGAGCGAAAAATGTAAAACGCATGAAGAAATGCGCAGAGGAAAGAAAATGACTAAGTCTTGATAAAAAGTGTAATAGCGCACTTTTTCAGCGCCATTACATTTTTAAGAATTCACTTTCATGCAGGGGCGCTGAAAATCAGCGGCCCTGCACTTTTTATACTTAGCCAATTTTTGGCTTGTGAGTAGGAGCACACTTTTTCAGTGCAACTGCATTTTTCACAATTAACTAAGTACGAACAGTGAGACTTTGCGAAGGGGCTCGTTTCGAAGGTCTTCGCAAGGCGAACATAGGGGGACGCTCAAACCGAATGTTTGAGACTTGGGAACGCATTTCGAGGTGGCTTGGAAATCACCTTGTTTTGCGTGCTTGAACTTCACGAATCCTAGGAAACAGACAAGTTTCGTAGGGGGGTTATCGGTGGAATGAGCGCTGCTAGATTCTGTGATAACAAGTCCTCCCCCCTCAATTTGCTTGCCCTCAAGCAAATACCTTTGTTTTATAAATATCCTCTTAAGGCAAGAGTTTAAGAGGATTAGGAGTATTATATATATATATTTATCTACAAAATTATTCTATGAAGGGGTTTCCTATCTTCTTGGTAAAGAAATCTCAGGGGTCTCATTGCAATATGTTTCCAGATCTTGAGGGTATAAGGTTGTCTTCACCACTTAAATTTGTTCCTCCACAAAGCTCCATTTGTTTACGGACTCTACTTCTTTTGATTGGACACCCTAGAGATCTCCTCCTTCGTATCTAGTTTTCTTGCTGGGTTGCTCTTTGCTTTCTCCCTCGGGGTTCACTTCTAACTTGTAAGTTCGGCCTTTGCATCTATGATCATGCCCCCATAGATTTTGGCACCTACAACATAGCCCCTTTCTCTTCAGCTCTTCCATTTTCTTACACCAGTGATCTTTGTCCCTCTTTTCTTTGCACTAGGGGCACGTTCTGGTTATTTCCTCCTTTCTATCTATTTCTTCTCTATGAGGGGGCTTGGATGATGAGGTAAATTTCTCAGGATTGTCTCTTGGCCCATTTTCTTCATATTTCATAGCCTCCTGAATAGCCTCATCAAGGCGGGTGGGTTCTAGTGCACCTACCATGCTTCTGGCTGACCCTCTTAGGCCCTCTATGAACAAATATGTGAGTCTCTCTTGGGAAATTTTAGGGACCATGATTGCTAACTTCTGAAACTCGGTGGCGTAATTTTCTATAGTGCCTTGTTGCCTCAATTGTGTGAGTTCCCTAAAGTACCATTCCGGGTGCCTTTGGTCAAATCTTTTTATCAATCTTTGGGTAAAGTCATCATAGGTGGTAACTTGTTGATGGCCTTGGGTTATGAGACTGTGATGCCACCAATCATGGGCCATCCCAGTTAGGTGTAGAACGACAAACTTGATGGCATTTGCTTTTGTCATTGGGCTTAAGGATAAGTAGGTATCTAATTTTTTAACCCATGATCGGACAGTGGTCTTGCCTTCTCCATCAAAGTTGGGAATGGTTAATTTTCTGATCCTATTCTTGAGTTCTCTATCGATTGAGTCATTCTCTCCTTCCTATGGATGTCCCTTTGTTTGGCTTCACAATAGTCCTTAAATGACACAAGCTCCCTCATTTTAGGTTCTAACCTATAGTAGGCTGCCAAGATCTCATCAACATTTTCTACCAGGGAACTATTGGCATTGCTTCCCTTTTTGGGCTCTTCATTTGGCAAGAAAGGGGGGCGAGTGGGTCTAGAACTTGTGTCCCGTGCAGGTGTGGCATGGTTGTTCTCGGAGAGGTTGGAGTTGGCCTCATTTGCATGAATGTTGCTTAGATTTTGGAGGGCTTGCAATAAGGCTTCGTTGGTTTTCTCATTTTGTTCCATTAAGGTTTGGGTTCTCTTCTCACTATTCTCCATGAAGGCCCTAAGCTCATCTCTTGGTGGATCACCCATAAGGTCATTTTCAAGGTTGTTATTCCTAGAGCCTCTTCGGTGGTAGGTTTTAATGATTTCCCACGGGATGGCAGGAAAGGTGCTCTGATACCACTGTGATGTTCCTCACTTGGCTGCTTCTAAGGTCGCTATGTGATAAGGCTTTAGAGACTCTATTCCCACCCAAGATAAACTTTGCAACTGAAAAAATCTTGGAATAATACCTGCATCACCATTTTTTAATGCAAATCCATATCCCTATTTGTTAGCTTTAACATATAATACCCAGGAATCAGACATAATATTACTTGTAGATTGCAACATAAAGAAAGTCACTCAACCCATCAGGAGAGGAGAATCCCTAAGGATCCAATGGTCTATCACCTCCTATTTCCCAACCCTTATCTCGATCCTGCGGGGCAGAATGCCTAGGTGGAACCCTCATCCCTCCATGACCCAACCCTTGCTTCAGGCCAATGGGGCAGAAAGCCCAACCCTCGCTTCAGGCTAGTGGGGTGGAACCTGGACGGGGTTTATAGACAAACCACTTAGGTGATGACTCACCTCTCCTGGCAGGTTCTCAATCAGATTGAAGACAGTTGATGCAATTTACAGATACAGTTATAAGCAATTCATTTACATTTTCAATTATTATGCTATGGAAAAGTTCAACAAGAGTATACAGTGCAGCATGATGAAATAACAAAGTATATGAAAATAAAGAACATGAACTTATGCTTTAGGGTTATTCATTAGATTCCATCAAATTAGCACAACACAACAGATTCTGATTAATGCAATTCCATACAACTATATCGTATCATGAAGTGCTAACATGAGAGTGCAGAAAATTAATTTGATCAGTATGCATGCCTATACATTTATTCTATTTTGATTACTGTAGCCCACAATCACAATCTCAATTCCAACATCTATTTCCCTCCCCAGAATGCAGACCACTAGAACTCGTCCTATAGATAGCATTCAATTCAGGACTATACTCATCCCAGGACTACAGTCCCCAGTTCCAATGCTGAATACCAATTTTCCCTGGGTCTATGCCCATGTTTGTTCTTCCCAGGATGCATACAAATAGATTAATCTTATGTTCCTCCATGCACAGATGTGACTGCAGTAATATTACGCTAGTTCAAGGAAATCATATATTAAAACTAAGTGAGGGTTCTCACTTGAAAGTTGTCCTTCCTGAGTTACTTCCCTTTACCTATCTTCCCTTTGCTGCTATCGTCCTCCCCAGATCACTCTCGGGATCCTTATTTCTAAGGTGTTGAGAGATGGCGTCTCTTTGACAAGACGTGCCTCTCTAAATGGAACTGTCTTTTGGCTGCTAATGGGATTTGTTTGCTTAATCATGTGAAATATTTTATCTACCTCCTATTGGCGCTACAGAGCTACTATCAAGGATCGATAGTAGAATTATGAGATGACGCTGCTGAACTATGTACACAACATCATTGGGTTTTGCTTTTATAGGTCCCTATAATACTCATTGCAAATCTATATATAAGGATGATAGACATAATCGGTCTTCATGATAATTGTGATTATGTTCAATACTTGGTCATTGTTGGTACTGGTCTTTGAAGGATTCACATTTGTCGATGAGGTGGGATCGCTCAGTATAACTTGCGGTAATGCCTTTGTTCCATGTATTTGATACATATAAGGCAGACTGAATTAATCATTGACATGGGATGGTTCGTGATCTCCTTAAGTCCACTGTCATGTCCTCGATTATGCGAGCCCCATTATCGGCAATGAACGGTTTTACAATGACGATTTGCTCATTTTTGTATTAATGGTTTAGTGGTAATATTATATGCGTCGGTATTATTAGCAGAATGTTTATTTAATTTATGATTATAATGATGAAATATTATTGTATCCATTTATGTCTATAGATATATATTTTAATATTTATTGGTTGTCTTTGATATTTCAATTTTAATAAATTAACTTCATATTTTAAGATATAATAAATTGTCAATATCTATATATTTTTTTAAGTATCCTAATGATCACTTGAATTATACCTTAATATACATTGTAATAGTTGTATAATTATAACATTGTCTTTGACAATTATAATTATAATGGGAGGAAATGATTAATAATATTAAATAGGCCTTACTTTATCTCCTGGTCATGTTCCGGGGACATGACAGCCCTCTAAAAGCATTCAACTCATTCAATAAACAACATCTAAATCAAGTTTGTCATTTTCCCTGTCTTGAGATTAATAAATCTTAAGTAGCTAGGCACCTAGGATCTGAGTCTACTATCCTTGCAAATTCCTTGGCAGTGGCTCCTTTCTTTTGCAGCAGACTTTTCATTAGGTGGCTGTCTTTTGTCTTTTCCTCAATATTGGCTTAATTTTTCTTATCTGAAATTTTGAATTTTCTGTCTTGTTTTATATGTAAATTGTCAGGCAATAATAATATAACATTATTAATATCCATAGATAATAGGTAGTGTGTGTATATATATGCATGTACATACTTGTATATACCTCAATGTACACATATGTGTATGTATACCATATCGATACATACATATGAGCATATCCATCTGCCGATCACACACCTGTATCGATACGTCTATTGTAACAACTCTATCCCAACCTCTGATATCATCTACCAAATTTCTACTGAGTATAACTAACTTGTTTTCATCCAAGAGTTTCCAATCGATTTCAACCGAACCAATTTAAATTTTCAACTAACTTCTAAGTTTCCAGTTTCAACCATAGTTACGAGACTCGGACTCGGTGAGGGTGACTTGACTTGGGGACTTAGGACTCGAACTCGGCGCAGACTTGGCAAAATGAAAAAAAGTTGAAAAAACACTAGAAATTTAGAGATTTTTAAGGATTTAAAACTTGTTTCAAGCACCCTTTATTGAATACAACACAAATAAAAGCAAATTTGATGACATGCACAAGTATACAACGATCACACAAGTATAAAGCACACAAATTGTAGTTGCGCTGCTGAAGGAAATAGCATACTTAGATATATAAAATTAGTCAAATGTATACAAAACTCATGGAATATGAAATCCATGACATCAAATGTTCCATACAAATATGAAATATCAAAACAATAGCTATAAGTCTATGAATCTATGGTATAGTGGAGCCAACATCCTTCCTACGAAGGCGTCTAAGGGTCCTGGATGATGTTGCAACTGCAGCCATAGTCTCTTCCTATGTCCGACTCTCCATACCACTCTCACCAATAACAACTATGTCTCCTCATGCTCTAGCCTCCTCCTCAGCCATGGATACAACCTCAGTCTCTCTCTTTGCTTGGTCCACCCAATTAATGTTCTCGTCACTAAAGACTGCATCTGTAGCCTCAGTGATCCACTCAGACTGTGGATCAACCTCCTCTAGACTGATCGGGGTTTTTTCGTGGTCAAAAAGCTTCTTGTATCTGAGCCGAAGGTTGTAATGAACATATACCAAGTCATTCATCCTCTCCACTGTCAATCTATTGCGCTTCTTGGAGTTGAGGGGCAATTGCCCTAATAGGGTTGAGGGGCAGTGCCCTTTGTGGGGGTCTAAGCATAGTGCCTCTAGTAGAGTCGAGGGGCAGTGCCCCTTGCTGGGGTTTGGGGGCAATGCCTCTAGCAGGGTTGAGGGGCAATGCCCCTTGTGGAGGTCTGGGGGTAGTGCCCCCAGCGGGGTCAAGGGCAGTGCCCCTTGTAGGAGTTTGGGGGCACCGGGTCATGGGGCAGCCCTGGGGGTCGGGGGGAGGCCCTGGTAAGATCGCTGCAGTGGGGGCAATCAAAGGGGTGGCGCCCCGTATATGAATCACTCGTAGCTGCGCTTCGCTCCTTGTGGGGTCCTGGGGCAGCCACCAAGCCCAAATTAAGACCTCCAAAACCATACAAACCTTCATGGCGTACATCATTTTGCATTCACAATAAGTAAAAAAAAAACAAGTTTTAGCTTTAAATTTGAAGTAATTTTTTGCACTTTTCAAACCCTGCCTGTTGCCGAGTCCAGCTGACAAGACTCTCCTGGACTCGGCAAGTCTGGCGAGTCCACCAAACTCAGTGAGTCCAGCTAGGACTCGGTGGGACTCGACCGAGTCCGAGTCCAAGCCCCTAGGACTTGGCCAGGGTGACTTGACTCGGGACTCGCAGAGTCCTGGCGAGTCTCGTTACTGTGGTTTCAACTGAATTGAAACAATTAACTGTTTCACCAATCGTTTCATGGAAGATCAATAACTGAATAACTGTCAAACTAGGGTTTCCTTTGTAGTGTGATGGAAAAGAAAACCAATTCCGATGTCGTTACATTATACAACTCATCAACTAACTTTTAAACTACCAATTCCAACTGAAAGGAAAAATATTAACAGTAAACATATACAGAAAAATTACAGAAAGATATAACTACTTTTCTTGCTTCCAGAAATTAACGAACAAATACTACAACTATTAAACAAATGTAACAGTTGTCTTTCTTAGGGTTTAAGAAATGGAAACAACAACCAGATTTCATTCGGCTATAACTAACTAACTAAACCATCTAGGTTTCCCATTATACCAATTAATGAACAGAGGAAAAGAAATATCTTCTTTATATTCATTAACTAAATTCAGATCTTTCATTTTAGCAGAATGATTCAAATAACTATTTAACTGCAAAATCTTACAATGAACATTTAACATAAAAGAATATCATTCATTGCATAAATGAAAGTAAACTTTAAAGAGCATTGCATGTACCTGGATTTATGAGTGAGAAAGGATTACGTTTGATTTCATCTTCATGCTGTTATACTTGGGAATCTTTATCAAGGAGGGAAAGAGAATTATCATCGGGGGCTTTACCGCCCAACCAAGACCTACTGGTCTCCCGAGTTTCTTCAACTGAAGAACCCGCACTTCATGAGGGTAATCAACATGGATCAAATTATCATCATGCCTCTGAGCTTGGTGTCAAGGACCTATACCTCCTAATCGATCTTACTAAGGGTACCTCCTAACTAGAAAGGTCACTTTGATCAGTGGTATATCTGGTACTTGATAGCTGACAGATGTTGAATCTAGCATTGTACCTTGGCCAAGGATTTTAATATTACTGGCACTCCTATGCCGATATCTCTGGCACTCCTATGTCGTCAGCACTCTCACCCTTGCTCGACATGATGATTCTTAGATCAAGTTCTAATTTTAAATTAGCAGTTTATTTACCATTTCTTCTTAGTTCGAAGTTATATATTAACCATCAAGTTTCATATATAATAAAAGAGATTCATTGGCATAGAGGATTTTCAAGTCTCTCTTACTAAGGTTAAGCTTATATCATTAAGCATCTATTTTTAATGAGAAAAAGAGAGTCTCGACTCAACATCTATCACTTCTTTTAAGACTAACTGTCTTCTCTAAACAAATGTTGTTATCATTGAGCTCTTATATACTGAACGACATATTTGATTAAATGGTCTTCCAAAACTTACCAATCAACTACAAATTTTGGTCTCAAGTAAGATTACAACGTCTGGTTATTCCCTCTTAGTTCCAGGTTGTATCACAACCACAAGATTTATGCGTGAATGAAGAGATTAAAATGATGTGGAGTTTTAAAGACCATTTTTATATCTCATAAAGGTTCAAAGAACATGGAAAAGCCCAAGGTCAGCAACAGATCAAACTGATCAGGTGAAATTCCTTTTCAGATTATAAACCCAACAAATCTTCAAATACTAAAACAAGATTGATCACAACATAGAAAAGAAGAAGGAACCGTAACCATTCGGGTTCCTCATCAAAGGGTCAAGGTCTCAGTTTTAGGCCCACAAAAACAACAGATTAAAACATGAATATAATTGATTGTTCTATGCAAAATCATAAGAGCTCCTAAGAGCATGAAGAATAAGCCAGGTCAGGTTCGATAGGGAGATTGTCAAATTATTTATTTAACTTCCCAAGATTCCACTATTGAAAACTAATTCCTATTTATTATCATGGAATCTAGCAGCGCTCGATTCACGAATAACCCCTCTACGAAACTTGTCTGTTTCCTAGGTTCGTGAAGTTCAAGCACGCAAAACGAGGTAATATTCGAGCCACCTCGTAATGCGTTCCAAAGCCTCAAATAGTCAGTTTGAGCATCCCCCTATGTTCGCCTCGCGAAGACCTTCGAAACGAGCTCCTTCGCGAAGTCTCACTGATCATACTTAGTTAAATTGTGAAAGATGCAGTTGTGCCCAAAAAGTGCGTTCTAACTCATCCAAATTTTTGGCTAAGTGTTGAAAGTGCACGGGCGCCAAAAATCAGCGACCCTGCATAAAAAGTGATTTTCCAAAAATGTGTAGAAGCGCTAAAAAAGTGCACTCTTACACATTGTTGCCAAACTTAGCCAATTTTTGACTATGGCATTATTTTTAGCACCTTTGCACTTTTTCCAGACTTAGTCATTTTTTGTGCAATGGTGCTGAATTTTAGCACCTTTACACTTTTGGCAGTTTTTATCTTAGTCTCTTCAAACTTGCTCTATTTCCATTCCGGACCCCGTTTCTTTGCTCCCACATCGTTTTTCGTGCCTAGTTGCTCGTTTCATGCTTGCTCAATATCGTTTCTCGCTTCACGCTTACCAATGCTACTTTTTCTGCTAACGTCTATTGATTCACCATCCTTGCAGTTTCTCTCCAGATTTCATCAAGTGATCCTAAAGGTAACATCTTCTGATCTAGTGAACTATCCCAAATCTACAAAGAAGCCGTTATGTAGCAAGTTGAGGATGACAGTTTTTCCCAAAGCCTTAATACATATCATTTGCGATATACGGCTGACACTTGATAATCTCAAGACGCATCTTCGTAGGTGCAAGAAAATCCATTCATTTGCCAAAAGGCCGATCACAAGAGCTCACACCCTTGTAGATTACACCGTCGGCCCAGATGATGCGTTCATACAGGAGACCAAGAAGAAGTATGAAGACTCCGCGCCCAAAGCAAGGAACCATGAAGATTCTTGATCTCCAATGTTGAACATTTTGATGCATCCTTTTATGCATCTTGTAAATATTTCTTGACATCTTATATGTCTTTTTGTAAATTGTAATTGCACCAAGTTCGAAGATGTAATCTTTTGAAAACAAATTACACTTTGACTCTGGTCAACGTTAGGTGAGATCTCCTTAAATAGCTCACCTAACTTTCCTAGATTTACTCTTCCCTCTCTTTTATAAATATGAGGGATTTCTATTGTAAAGTTTATCCTTTAGTATTTTGCAATGAAGTGCTGCCCTTTTTGAAGCAGAATTGTGAAACTTTGTGTTCATACTTTGTGAATGAAATCTAATCAATAAAGAAGAAGATTGCAAACTAGACTTTGTGTTGGATTCGATAATCTTATGAATTGATCTCATTTGGTGGTGATTAGCTTATGGAATCTGAAGGACTCTAAGTAATTCATGTAAACTTTGTGTTACATCCTTTATTTAGATTTACATTTGTGTTTTGTTTATCTTTGGTTGAATGATCTACAAGACTTTGTGCTTGTAATTGTTCATGCTCTTTGGATACTATTGTTGAATGATCTACAAGACTTTGTGCTTGTAATTATTCATGCTCTTTGAATACTTTGGTTGGATAATCTACAAGAATTTGCGCTTGTAATTGTTCATGCTGTTCAAGGAATTGCTGCGTCTAAGAAAACTTTGTGCTTCTAACGTGACAAACGAGACGCCTATCACAAATCCACCATTGATAAAGCTACGAAATGACTTTGTGCCTTCGTGAGCTTTCCCTTTTATTTTACTAGTTTATTGTTAATCACTTCTGGTACCTCTACGCTTTGCTTTGACAAGATAGAGGTATTGGCATTACTGCTCGTTGTTTGTTTAGAATTATTGTGAATTAAGACTTCGAACAGTGAAGCATTGTAAACATCTTCTCTGAAAAAAGAGAGAAGGATGAATGTAACACACCCCCCCACTTTGTAAGTATTGTGTACATTTTGTAATTACTTTGTTTGTTTTACTATCGCTTATGTCAGCAGTAAGAAGGGCGCCTCCCCTTTCCAAGAGGAGAGATTCACATCTCACATAGCTGTGGCTGAAGTCCTAGTTGTGTAATCTATCGAAAAGCTAATTACATAATTTTCACCCAACACTATTACAACCCAACAGTTTCTTATTAATTAAACCAGTCTTGACTCAAATTGGGGAAAAAGAAAGGTCACAAAACCATTTCAGATCACCTGACAGAGAGTTCAGATACCCAAAACCAACCCGAAGCTTGACAAGGATAACTCAGATGTACGGTGGATGTTTAATTGATTCAGTGACTGCTTAATTGATAGAGAAACATACGGAATAGGGTATCTCCTGTGATTTTTACAAGGGAAACAAATTGACGAGGAACACAATATGATTACATTGGTTCACTCTCTTGAGTTAAAGGCAATTGAAACTCACTACACGACTAACACAACTACGAGAGATTCGAATTCAAACTTGAATACCAAGTTACTTGAATTCCACCACATAAATTGCTCCAAAAAAAAAAAAATATCGATATCAAACTTAGAAGGAACCATTCGCTACTTGCCTGGCAGAGATAGAAACTCGAAATCTAAAATGTTCAATTCCTAGCTTATCAACTTCGACCCCTCAAGAATGTCGACCCTTCCTGCTGAGGAAGAACAAAGACAAAATGTCGGAATACTCAGACGACAACAGATACGATTTAGCAACGAAATCTTCAACACCTTCACACGGCTCCAAGAGGATATGAAGTCTGATAAAGAACTTTAGCAAGCACTAACAGAGAGGTAAGGATGAAAAAAGAATGGAGAGAGCCAAGCCCAAGTGCGATTGGAAATGAATAAACAAGCCCGACAAAGCACAGTAGCTCACAAAGACGTAGAAAAGAAAAAGAGATACCGTCTGTGCGGATTATACCATCCGTGATAAGTGATGGATAGCTCAAAGTTAAGCTCGACAAAATAGAGAGAGAGAGAGAGTTTCCTCTCCCCACCTCCCAAAAACAAGAAGATGAAGATTGAAAGAAGAAAATCACATTTTCCTTAAGAGAGGTCGATGCCACCCAGCCGTTTCAAGAAAACCATTCGTCTGCCCCACCTTGGGCTTTTCTCAAATGCGGGTGGTGACCTGCTCAATTCCGCCACCAAGCCCAACGCCGTTCTTCAGCCATTTAATTTTTTTTTTTAAGAAAAGCAACCATTCGATGCCAAAATTTAATATTTACAAGTGTTAAATTGATATTCAAGATTAGTTCGCTCCTCTTCCAATTTATTATTATTTATTATAACATTATTAATCAATTTGCAATCTCTTAAAAATAATTAAAGATTAATATATATATTTAAATTAACTTATAGAGTAATTAATTACTTTATATTATTTATGGCCAAGTTACGATTTAGATATTTGTCGTACACCGGCTTGAGGTAGACAATAAAATTGATCCATTGTTAACCATGTCCTCTCCCTGATGATATTTCCCTTTCTCTTGTAGCTTCGGCAATCCTACATCCACTGACAAGGATTATGGTTAGATCGTTCTCAACGACTAAATAATATGCATTTAAATTTAATCTCATGATCTCATTCAACTTCACATGAACAATAAATTCACTTGCAAAATAAAGAGTTTGTTAATATCACAGTTACGACAAAAGGAACAACTATTGCATTCTCAATGTCATAATCACATGAAAGCAGTTATTTGCAACTAACATTGCATCCGAAACACATAACCAAACATATAGTCTCAATGTAAGGGATGTGACATATATACATATGGATACGTGTATATACTATATAAATGTGTATACATATCCACTCAACCTATTCACTTACATCCATTCACGTTATCTTCATAATGATCGTAATATAGTAAGTCAGATATACAGATAAACATCACACACAAAGCACAAAGAAGTAAACAAGACTCCTAAAGCCTATGGATAACATATGTAGACCAACATAACTGGCTTGGTTCTTCCCAAACTATAATGACGTGTGTGTATGCTCAGATAGTTAACATTACCACTTAAATGACCAAGCCCCTCTCCCAAGTGATATTTCCCCTCCGCCTGGAGGAATGGTCCACATACTTGCAACCACTAACATAAACTCACAACAGTCATATGTTCACAACAATAGCAGTATATATAAACATCACAAGATAAATCAACATGATTCATTAACCTCCTTATGCAGTATTTCACTATGAATAACATCAATTGAAGCAACATGAAATGAGACAACCATTAAATGTAAAACACTCATATTGATAAAAGGTGCAACATATCTTATTCATTCACAAAATTCTCTTTTACAATCATTTATTCCCTATGCAGTACTAATATCTGAGTAGCTATACAATCGGGGTTTAACAGTTCCTTTCTGGAATTTGTCTTATGTGAATTAACCCTGCTAATGCTAGCGCTGAGTGTTCCAAGCATTTGATTTCCAAAATTGATAAAGTTGTCAAATAGACATCTAACTAGAGATCTGATACCAGATAACATTAAATAACCCCCTTTAGATAAAATTTTATTCTTGATATTTCACCAAATACTCTCTAAGAAAATTTCAAACCCTAGGAGTCTGAAATTTTCTTTTTGAAAACCAACATAGGATGGCAAGAAACTGCTTTGATACCACTGAAATGTCCCACCCCTGGTAGGATATTTAACTACTGAATTTGGTACTGATCTAGGGTTTCAACCATGAAGAACAAAATGAAGATATTTGCAATATAACTAATTTTCAACAGATGCTAATAATTGAAATCTAGATTTTATAAATTACTCCAAGAAATACATCAGTTCATACCCGGATAACAACTCCTGATCTTGGAAGCTCTGAAATACCTTGAAGGATGATCTCCAGGAAACTGATGAAGCTCTGTGATAATCTCTACAGGAGACTATCTCTCAAATTGTCCTTGGGTGATCCTCCACACCTGTAGACAATGATCTCTTTGAGGTATCTCGTCCCCAAGAAAGCCTGAATCTTCAGAACCAACAAACCCTTGCTGAAGCTCTTCTCCAAAAATCTCCACAAGAAGAATAATATTCATGAATGATGAAAAAGAAAATGCTTTTTTCTTTTATACTCCAAATCTTCACTTTGGTGAAATAATTAAAATAAATAAATATTTTCTTTTGCTGCATTTGGCCCCTTTTAAAAAAATAATATATTAATAAAGTATCATAATTATAACACTTCATTAATTTCCATATACCCCTTATATCACCCTTTTAATAAAGTCATCATTAAATGTTAATATTATACAGTCAATTAACTTTAATAATATTAAATAAATCATTAATCCTCCATTATCACCTGGCACCAGCTGAAAAGGTGATCCAACCATAATTTCTAGATATAGGCATGCCGATGATTGAACCGGATACTTACTATAAATAGTAAGTATAAGCGATATAACCAAGTGACTTACTATAAATAGTAAGTATGCATCAAAGTCTCCTTAATGGCCTCCATAAAGCGCACCACCAATAAACGGGGATGAAGAGATGAAGAATACTGAAATAAGCACCGAAGGGTCTGCTATCGAAGCGAAGACTACCCTCAAAAGGGTCCCTTGAACACGCTGTTAGCCTACGGGGACTAGTTGGTAGGCTAACCACTGCATCCGACCACAACTCAGGAAAAGGGGATATTACATATTGATATTCAACATTTTTATTGTTCAATGCAATATGCTTGAGTGTTTCAAAGTTTCATATGTTATTCCTTATACATTTTTTAATAACTATTATTTAAAGTAATATATATTTGCATTATTGTCTCCTTATAGTCCTCAAATCTAGGCCCTTGGTCCCTTGGCCCTGGCATCCCTTGTTCTCAAGACCCATGGAACATAGTTGATAACAAAGTTTTAGTTGTGAAAAAAATTCCTTTTGAATGCCTAACTAGTTTATGGTAGAAACATAAGACACAAGACAAGATTGGGAATTTGAGCTGTATGATTTCACTTTGGGGTATGTTGTTATAGCAATGTCCCCAATCTTTGAAAGTGGTTTAAGTAGTGACTTCAATTAGTTGTACTAGAAGCACCTTGATTGTGCATGACAACATTTTGTTTATCCCTATTTTAGATATTTATCTTTGATTGGAAAAGTTAGAATATTGAAGTTTGAAAGTTCCTAGGGTTTACATTACAAATTCTAGGGTTTCAAAAACAATCAATTTTCACAGTTTCTAGCACTAGGTCTTGGCATAGGCAAAAGAGGGTATGCATCCTTTTAAGGGTTTGATAGATTTTCATATTTGTGGCATTCCAAGGGTTTTGTTTGATCAGTTTGATTTGAGGGTAAATCCTAGGGTTTTAGGTCAAATCTTTAGCAAGAAATGAAAGAATTTTCGAGCATGTTTCTTAGTCATAAGGTTCTAGATTCAAGGGTTTGACATATATTGTCATGGGTTAGCATCTTCAACCTCTAGTCTATTCAAAGCCCTAGAAAGAAGAAGAAAGAAAGAAGAAATTATACCAATGTCCACAGATGACCAAAGGTAGGGCAATGGAACTCAAGAGAATAATAGTTTACAATAGAAAATTTTAGGAAGATAAACCTAGAAGGGCCCTACAAAGGGGAAGAAGTAAGAACAAAAGAGAAGAATAACAAAACAACAATACATTTGATTTGAGTCATTAGATTAGGTTGGTGAATTTGCTAGTCTCATGTGGCTTCAAGGTTTTTGTTTTGTTAGAGAATCCTTCAAGGTTGTGATGTGGAAAATGTTTTGAAATCATGGAGGCCATTCATATGCTAGTTTGCTGTTTTTAGGAATGGATAATTCCAATAGTTATTATTTTTAGTGTTCTATTTCTAGGCAAAGATGGCAACCTATCTTTAGGTTTTGCTATTTTATTATTTGTTTCGGTTAGATTTGCTTTAAAGTTTCTTTCTTTACAATGTTTCAACAACCTTTAAGCATTTTTCTTTAAAACTTGCATTTGTAGATTAAATAATATTCTTTTAAAGTCCTAGAGATTGGGCATTTGTAACCTATAAATTAAGTGCTTTGAACACATGAATTTGTGATGATGATTAAAGCGACACTTATGCTGTTGAAATTGTTGTTCAAGCTAGTTCCCCTATGTATTTCCATAGATTAAATTTGAACTAAGTAACTTCGTCAAGCTTTGTATTGATATCTTTTATTCATTAAGTGGTAACTTTGTATGCAACTTAGCAATTTAATGCCTAGAGTTGTTCATTTGTACTTTGTTCAAATTGTTATTCCTTTGGATCTTGTTTGTAGTGAGTTATTGGTATTTGTTTTAGCTAGTACGAAGAAGTTGTGTTATTTGTACCTTTCAATAAGTTTCCTTCCTTCAATATCTGAAAACCTTGTTTGCAAGGCATGGCTGTTAACAGACTGGTGTTTGTATCCAAAGCAAAAAAATATAGGCAAATAATTGTTTCTTTTATGCAAATCCCCTTAGATAATATTGTAAAGTGTGCACATTTGTATATCTTTATGATATCCTAACCAAGAACATTTGTTCCAAACACGCAATATTGTTGATTTTATCTTGCAGAAATTTTGTCAAACATTTTGCATACAGTTCACCACAGAATATTTCTGACTTGTTTGATTGAAAGTTGTTTGGAGATGAAGAGTTTGTGTGTGTGTGTACATAGAGTAAATGAATTACAATATTGAGATGGGCTTAGAAGGATATCAATGTTTGCAAGCTGAACAAGAAATTACAAATATTCCATCATAGAAATTTTTACATTAATTTTCAGATGCAAGGAGTATCAATATGATATCAATTTTTATGTTATAAGCAGATTCTAATACTTTTATACTTCTGACCTGGTGTGCTAGACCTTTGACATTAGCTGTGCATGAAATATAATGTTGGTTTCTTGGATAAGCTTTAGATCACATGTCAAACACCTCCAAATCACGCCAAACTTCTGTTAACACCTTGTTGGCGTTTAAATTAGCACCTCTGGAGTGCTGATTGTAAACATTCAGTTATTACAAATGTTTTGCAACACTTTGTTATTTAAAGAGGAGAATTCCCTCTCTGCTGAATGCAATGCATAAGGAAGGGTATGGTAAACTAAGGTTCCTATCTTTTTGTACTCAGCGGTAGGACACAAGGGTGCACAAACACAATGTGCCGTAGCTAAGCTTTTCTCTGGTTTCTGCAGATCTTAACTACGACTAATCTATCTTTTAATCTATCCTATATCCTCAAGGTAAACAGAGCATGAGGGTGTAGGAGCGGGAATGAATGGGTTGGATCACTTGAATCTGCCATCTCCTTAGAATATGGCCGAGGCTCTGAACTCTCGGATATACGCTGGGATAAGGTTTTATACAAGGAAACGCTCTTTACGGTAAGTTGGATCTTCGTCTTTCGAAGGAGGAGGAACCCCTATCTGAGGTGTAGGCTAGGAAACAGCTTACTAGAAACAACAAAGTGCGATGTTTTGGCTAACAAACTTGCTAAGGAGGAGGAACCCCTGTCCGAAGTGTAGGTTGGAAGTCAATCGATTAAACAACATCACACGATAACCGCCAATAACAGATATCCAAGGAGGAGGAACCCCTGTTCGAGGAGGGAAATGAAACAACGAGCTATTAGATACAAGACGTGGAAAGAACTCAAAAAGGTAGATAAAAATGCAAGCACCTTCTGACTTTTTCCTTCAAGCTTCATCAACGAATTACAAAGGTTGGGACAGCAAAGGCATGAAATCATGCACAATTACGATCAACCAACGAACTCTCATCCAAGAGTGAACAAATATTCGCTTTCAAAGCTGTTGGCAACAATGGCGCAACAATTTTGCATAGCAAGTAAAAGTTAAACAAATAATGAGCCCAAGGCTCTTATTTATAGAACTCAAAGGAGTAGGCAACCCTAAAATCTCCTTGAGTTAACAATGAGTTCTTGCCAATCAATTAGCAAGATTTATTCCTAAAAAGGGGGAACAAACAGTTAACTAGAAAACTACTTCAGTTAACTGAAAGTAAACTAAGAGTCAACTGGAAACTACTTCAGTTGGCTGAAACAAGACTAAAAGTGAACTTTAATACAAAGTATCCCTCCAAAATAGACACCCATGATTAGTGGGGATTTGAGATCCACAAATTATGGAAGTCAATTAGACATCCTTAATCAGTTGGATTTGACAACTCATGATTTTGTGGGATGTGGAGTTAACTTGGAAAGGGGCATCAAGTTAACTCCAACTATATTTAATACCTTCTCGAGTTGACTTGGAAAGAAGCATCAAGTCAACTCAAGTATCATAAATGTCACTTGGAGGGTGTAGGACGTCCTTCTTTGAGGTGTTTGACACCTCATCATCTTGAGTCAACAACTCCTCGATCCATGTGTTGACTTCTTGGTAACTTTGGCGGCTCCGTGCTTGGAATGGCCTATTCGCAGCTTGATAAGCCAGGGTGCTTACTACCATGCAGGAGGAGGTAATACTGGCCTCTCGGCTGCAAGATCAACCTTTCTTTCTTCTTCTTCCAGAGTAATTGGTGCGGCTCTCCACTGGACGGGAGATGTATTCTTTTCAAAGATAAAAATCCGCAAACTATTGATGATGTCCGTTTGCTCTCCAACAATGTGTGTAAGATCTGGTTGGAGAGTTGTTGGTGCAAGGTTTGGCTGTTCAATTGGAGCCCAAGGACGCCAAATTGTCATTCTGTGAAGAAAAACTCACCCATTGATTGGAAACACGGGTATGTTTGGACAACTCTGAAAAAAACTTAAAAATAGTGTGGCTTGCCGAGAAGTATTTTTTCGGAAAAATTTTGACACATGGGTTTTGTTCGTGCTTCAATGCTGAAGAAACCCAGTTCATTGAAATTTGATTTGATGACTTTTCTGAAAAAATCCCTAAAAATAGGGGCGGCAACTTTGCTGATTTTGAAAAATTTGAAGAGATGGGTTTCTCTGAAAAATTATGCTAATCACACCCAGTTGATCAGATTTGTGATACCCCACTGTTTACTATGACATGCAAGAATTTTATACAGAATAGAAGAAGAAGATTTGAGGAAGAATAGAAGTTATTGCTGCCCCTCTTGAAAAATATGCTCCTCTGGATGCAACCATCGAGTAGATAAACTTTTTTTGTTCCTGATCTTCGAAAAATGACAAAGAATGATCAAAACCTCCTTCAGATCTGAGAAATTCGTCCTTGGAGAGCTTATTGTTGTTCAAACCCTCAACCTGCAAAGAAATGAGCATAATGGATGGCTAGGCTTGATCATATAGAGATTTGTGCTTGAATCCATGAAGTTGGGAGCCTAACTCATGATCTAAAGCTGATTTTTGAAGTTCAAAAAGGTGATTTCCATTGATTGTGGAGTGAGTTGGCCAAGTTTGTCTTAAAATATCTTAACTTTTAGTCAACAAACTTGCCTTTGACCCTTTTAGGCGTCCCTTTTGAGTTTTGCAAGCTTTTTCATTATTTTCTCTGTTGAAGGACCTTAGTTTGATCCTGAATCCAGATTGATTTGCTGATCCTGAGCAACTGCTGTTGGATTCATCATTGAGCTGTGCCTAAGTTGAAGAGATGAGCCTGGGAGGTATGAAGTCAGAAAGCTGAGTTTGTGGCCCTAGAAAGAAGGGCGTCTTTCTCAAGAAAGGGCGCTTTTCTCCTTGCCTTAGTCATTTTTGATATTTGTTCTTCAACCTTTTATTCCTGACCTCCCGTGCTTTGACCCAGAATTCCCGTTGATCGGAGAATTGGATGATCTTGTTTGATATCTGATTAGGTAGCTAGTTCCGTTTCACAAAAGAAGACTAGAGTTTTAATTCCTAGAAAACAGTTAAAGGTCCCTTTATTCAAGGGCGCCCCTCACTGAAAAGGGCGCTTTTGCTCTTTTGCACAATGATTTTCATCTGAAAGATGTTCCAGTTTGATCCTGATTATCTGGTGATCAACTTGTCAGATGCTTGTGTCCGTAGTTACGTCATCGAGATTGACCTTGACTGAGAAAAATGTCTCGGGAGGCCTTCTGACATTTGACAGCATCTGAAGGCTCAAAAAGAAGGGCGCCTTTCCTTGGAAAGGGCACTTTTTTCACCTTGATGATCATTTCGACAACCACTTCTGATGTCTTCGTCAACTGCCTCTTTTCTCTCTGCTGACAACTACTAGTGATCAACTTATCAGCTGATCTTACTGATTGTTTCTTTGTCGAGCCAACAGGAGAATGCCGAGGATGACTGCCTTGGATGATTCATCAGGTTGCATCTAACCCTTGAGAATCAAGGACGCCCCTCAATGAAAAAGGCTCTTTTTGCCTCGTGAACTGATTTCTCCTTCGTAGCATTTCCAAAGTTAGCCAAATTTCGGCTTTTTCCGGTTTTGAGAATCTCCTTCGTCAAACAACATATTTTTCATCCTTTTTCTCCATGGTTGCATCATTTAAGCTTTTGAAGTTTAGCTTTCAACACCTGGTACTAGCCAATCTGCCATTAATGGCTGCGAAGCTCCTAACTTTGTTCCTGAAAAATAGAAATAGACCCACCAGAGTAAAACGTGTCTTTTGATGATTTTGACTTGACCAATGTGATCGTGAAGTCATTTAATCCTATCAAAATCATTTTCAATCGTTTCTGGGAAGGTGCTATTTTTGGGGGTTTCCCTAAAAATAGGGGCGTAAAACCCTAATTTTTAATTTTTCAGAATTTTGCACGTGTTCCTTGATAGAAACCTACAAAGCCCCTATGTTTGGTTTGACCTAAAACAAACTTATGACGGCATTTTTACAATGATTTATCTCAATTTATACAAAATGCCAAAAATTTATTTTGGGTACAACACACCTCAATACCACTGCAAACTCCCTAAAAGTCCGCTGCGACTTCCTCCAATGAAGTTAATTGGGGTGGAAAACATCAAACTACATTTCCAAAATTGGCGTGACTTTTTGAGACTCTCATGCTGCCTTTATAGAGCTTGTTTCACCACAAATGAATCATCTGATGCTTGTGACTAACATCTGGGCTTGCAAACAATCTTTCTCATGCCTCTTCTTAGATCAATGACTCCTAAAATGCCATACTATTTCCCACAACCAACAAATCAAATATTCAATTTAGCATGAATTCTTGTAGAGTAGTGACCCCAATATTAAAATGTAATTTTCTTCTTGGATGAGGCGATTAGATGAGAAAGAAATCTTTCAAGAATTTCTGCCTAAAATAACCTCAGTCAATAATTTATTGTTTGCCTACAAACTTCCAATAAATTATTTTATTCTTCCAACAAACTTCCTGAATTTGAAATAATTCTTACTCTCAAATTATCACGCCTAAATGTGAATCCTGTGTGAATCCACTAACAATTTGACTAGGAAGAAATCTTTCATCTCCGAAGCCAAATACCCTTAGGGTTTTTAAGTTGACCATGCAGTCCAAACTTCACAATGAGAAATTAGAAAATGACCAAAGATATCCAAATGAGTTCCTTTATCCTCTTTTTATAGCCTTTGATGGAACTTTTCAGAAGTTGTATTAAAATTGACCTTTTATTAAAATAATAATCCTTTAGGACCACATAAAGTGACTTTATTTTATATTTTGCTTTTTGATCTTGACTTAAGTCACTTATAAAAATTAATTAAATACAAGTCACTCACAATATTAGTTTAAGGAAACTTAATTTAATTAATTAAATTATTTCCTTTCCAATTTACCCAAATTAGCCTATGGGAATAAATAGGCTAATGGAACTTCCTCAAACGCCTAGGTCAAAGAAGGGACAATACAATATTTTCTAGAGTTTTTAGTCTAAGGTTAGTTTAGCTTATGTTTAGATTAGTTTAAATATTAGGTAGCTTCCCCTCCAAATTTGAAGAGAGATTTTATCTTACACTATTTTGTTATGTGTTGTTTTACAAAAGACAAATCAAAATGCTAACAAAATTCACATATTGTTCTATTTTTAGAAGCTTCCAAATCTACCTTTATGTATAAATAGTAAAATTTCTGTAAAATAGGCACAGTGATAATACTTGTATCTTGGTTGTTGATGAATTATTTTTTTGAGCTCATTGCAATATGTTGTTTTGGGTGATAGAGAATCATCTTTTCAGACACCTGCCAGATACATTTCTCTTTTATTTATTCATGTTTTCCAACTCTAGTTGATTCATTTGATGAATATACTAGATAAAATTTGAAACTTGGCTGTTTTTCTTGTTTCTGATGAACTGATCATGTCAATCATTCTAAGTCATTTCCAGAACCATGCACATAAATAAACGTTTATGTAAAAATCTGATGTTCTGTATTATCATTGGACTGTATAAACAAAATAAAGAATAGGATTGATACACAACATTTGTGTTTTTGTTTCAAAATATGAAATTCCTAGTGAAGAGCAAGTTTCCTTTTTCTTTGATTGGCTCTATTAGACTGTTAGCAGTTTGTTTTTGAAAAATTTGGTGCATTGATTTAAAATGTAAATGTTAGACCAATATCATAGTCTAATCAAACAATTACTCTCTCCTCAACAAGGCCTTGGCTGCTACTCAAAGACCTGGAGAGAAAGGAAAGAATTGGTTTCAAGGTACTGCAGATGCTGTTCGCCAATTTCATTGGCTTTTTGAGGTACTCACATAACTGATGGTTATCACTTGTTCTTTTCTATGTTTTTAAAATTGGGTAGGTTTTCAACATATGATAAAATATACAGATAAGTTTGAAGTATTAGAGACCCTTTAAAGTTTTTTTGTCCACCTGCTGCTTCAATTTATTGTTCTGGCTCACAAAACCCATTTTTACATTGGTAAATGCAAGAGAAACACAATCAAGTCACTGTGGCAATCACTTTCATAAGCCAAACCAAAAATTATTCTCAGCATGGTTAAAAGGTGAAGAAAGACTATAATTTAATTTAATTTAATTATTTATGATTCTCCATTGTTTGTAAAATTGAATATACAACTATTTCATAAGCTGTCTAAATTGCTTCTTAGCTGCTGATGATAGTTTCATCAAAGTGTGTACTGTGAGTTTGAAATCTAATCTGTAACCAAGGTGGCAAGACAGAAGTAGGAATGGGTGTCAGATGAAAATATTTCAAAGATTACTGTTCTCAGTTTTCAAAATGCTTGGCTTTCAGGCTATTATTGAATTCACAGATATTCAATTTCCCCTGAAAGAAGCCCAAAGAAATGGACAACTTTCATATACAAATAAACAGAGAATGTGAATGGAAAGGAACACAGGCCTCTTCCTTGTACTAACAGTGATGTGCAAACCCTTTGCACTTGCTTCCAAGCCCTTCATCTTATCTATCTCAGCAGAAGTCCTTTATATCTGCACATTTCCAAATTGTGACAGCATTTTTCTCTCTTTTTCAAGCCATTTCCTTTTTTTCTAACATTATGTCATCACTCTCTCTTCCTCTGGTGTTCTTTTCCTCTTTCAAATTGACTCCCATTTAAACTGAATGCTTATGTGAGCACCACTTCAGTAAACTGCTCAACATGCCAGGGACTGAGTAGGGGCAGCAATATGCCAAAATTTGATTTTTTTTTTTGGGATGGGCTGATATAAGTTTCTTTGGTTTTAACATTCCATCTTCCTAGGATGCATACATGAGTTAAGGATTACTTTGTTTTCACCCTATACCATAGGTATTTTTATAATCCTAAATTTCAAGGAATAAAATATTACTTTTTGAGTTTACTCTCAAAAGAAAACTAGTGTATTGGATGCATGACATCAGAAACTGAGGAGCAACATTTCAAGGAACTTGCACCCTTGTCGTTGGAAAGCTAGATCCAAATAAACAAAAATCATGAAGTATAGAAATTTGATTTACCATTTCAGATAGAATATGGTATTGGAGTGTCATGCAATGTAAGGACTATCCGAACAATCTTCCAAAACATTAATATATGTGGAAAGGTATATATCCTATTAGAATCCACCTATGTGTCATATATGGTCAAAGAAGTATTTTATAAGCTATAAGTTATAACCCAATTTTTCCCAAGGAAAGTGCTAGAGAACAAGGATGCAAGAACAGAAGTGCATGCAATCAAGGTCCACACACGAGTTGATAGGAGGATCTTGAGGGAGCTGAATGACATGCACCTGTGAATCCAAACATATGGGAAACAACTTTTTTTTTTCTATTTAATTCTTTTCTGGGAACTCTGAGCTTATTGGAAAAGATTAACTGTTTTTATATGACTGTGTGCTTGTTTTGCAGGATGCAAGAAGTAAGGAAATTGAAGATGTCCTGATCCTATCTGGAGATCACTTGTACCGTATGGACTACATGGACTTAGTTCAGGTTTCCTGATTTTAATATCTTAGCTTCTAAATATGCACCATTCAGATGCTATTCATGTACAATTTATCAAATATCCCTTCAAAATTATTTAACTCTATTAAATTTCATTGTTTAAATCAAATTATTTACTTTTGAATACCAAAATGTTCTATTTCCATCTGCAGGATCACAGAAATAGTGGTGCAGATATTACCATTTCATGCGTTCCTATGGATGATAGGTATCATTCAATTCTGTAACTTGTGCCATGTTGCACCCCTACGAAATTTTTTTAGTGGCATGCCCTTTTGTGCATGCTTTGTCATGTCCACTTATCAAATTGTTTCAGACTAAATCTGACTGTCATGATTGTGCCCTTGTTGCTTGTCTATTTTGAGTGAGGTTCGTTGTTTCTAAGAGATGAACAGGAAGTTTGTTATCTGTTTTTATGTTAAGAAGAAGATTAAGAGACTCACATTTGTTAAAATTTTAGTTTGCACCTTTTAGTGCAACACAAAATGGAACAAATGGGGAAGCTCCTTGAAAACAAAAATAAAACCTAAAGCCCTAGTCTGGACAATATTTACTTGCTTATTTACAATATTTTTTGGGATCTTTCACATACATGTTGAATAAAACTAAAGGTGTGTCTTTCTGGATTCAGCTAAGGCAAAAGGCTAGACACTCTTCAACTCAAGGCAAAAGATTTTTATACTTTTCCATTGAAAGAAAACCCTATGATTATCAGATGCTTATGTTGTTCAAATAAAATCAAAGACTGAACAATTAAAGTACACAATGCCACAATTCATTTAAACAAAGAACGTGAAGTCTTTGAGAAATTAAATCAAAGGATTAGTACAAAGCCACAATTTCAAACTTCGAGCAAACCTATAATACAAAGCTTGCAGACTTGCCAATTTCTTTTTAATCTAGCTCAACACACATAACAAATTAGACAAAACATATCAATAACAGTTTAGAAGCAAGATAGGTGTTATTAAATTTTATTGAATGAAAAATCGAATCTTGGATTAACAATAGTGAATACTTGGTGAACAACAATTTTAGCAACAACTAAGCATGAAAATTACCATTAAAAATCTTAGTGCAAATGACACTTATTTATAACATTTATAAAGCTATGCATGAGAAAATAATAAAAAAGTCATGATTTCTAATCTAGAAACAGACTACTTGCATGCATTGCAAGCTTTCTTATAAAATCCTATCCACTAATGCTAAATCTGTAATGTCCCCTTCTCTATGATCACCCCAGAGGTTATTTTAGCCTATTTAATTCCCGTAGGCTAAAGGCGGAATAAGGGAATTCATTTATTTAATTATTTAATATTTCCTGGTGGGAAAAGCAAAAATTAAAAAAGGTAATGTTAAGTGATTAATACTATCATAGTTATAAGTTTACAGTCCTTGTTAACTGCTGTTCACTTTTGAGTATGAAAATCTGCATGTATGTCCAATATCAATTCCCTGTAAGATCATATTAAAGTCTGAAATGTACTCTTGTTCAAACTATGTTATGGTCAGTTTTTGGGTGGACAGCCAGCTAGTAATCAGGGATAGCAGGCAAAGGTTAAGGATTCACAGGCTATTTGAGGAAGTATCAGTCCCTTGGAGATGAGTTTTATGCAACCATGACCTTATAGGAATTTTGTGCCATAAATTATAGGAAGATGCCTAGGGATCACAATAGGGGCTCTCAGAATCAGGACTTGTAGCGTAAGGTGGGAAATTTTTCTATTTCTTCATTCAATGGATCTAGCAAATGCACAGCTAGATCTTGGGTTCAAAAGTTGGACACTTGCCTCCAACCGAACCCTAAGATGTAGTCAAAGGCCATTAAGTACGCTACTTTGCATTTGGAGGGTAAGGCCCGTGAGTGGTGGTACCATGGGCTAGTCACCTTGGGTCATGGCAGTATCGCATCATATTTAGATTTCACACAAAAGCTGATGGATAGGTTTGACTAGAGAGTTGGCACAACTCAAGCAAAGTGGTACAATAGATGCATATATTTCTGAGTTTCAAAGACTCTCGGTTATGGTTTTAGAGGTGTTAGAGCACAGGTTGATCATGCTTTTCATTGAGGGTCTATTCGAGCCACTATGTGGGTGGGTCAAGGCCCTCAAACCAGAGTCACTTTAGGATTCTATCATACGAGCACGTGACATGGAGCATTCAATGCCTAAGAGTAAATTTCCATCCAAACCTTTCATACCTTAGAAGAACAAAGACAAAAAGCCCTTTCAGAAGGAGGGGCCCATGAAGGACAAACTAGAGGACGAGGCTCGTAGGGAGTTGAGGAGAAAGAAGTTGTGTTATAGCTATAAGGAGCCTTGGGAGTCTGGACACAGATGCATGGGTAAGGGTAAGGTTCATTATATTGAGGTTGTGTCTAATAGTGAGGATGATTGAGAGATTGGACAGGTGTAGGGCAGCGATGATAGTAGTTTTGAAGATGAGCAGCCATAGGTGGAGACTAAGAGTGGTGCCATTGCTACCATCTTAGGTACTCCCAAGTTTAATTCCTTTAGAGTTAGGGGAGTATTACAAGGGCAGCATGTTACTGTGCTGATTGATAGTGGGGCAACCCACAATTTCATTGACTCAACCTTAGTGGCTAAGAGGGGTATACCTACAAAGGGTTTTGAGGGATTCAATGCGATGGTTGCAGATGGGTTCAAGATGACTTGCACATAGAGGGTTCCCTAGCTGGCTGTCACTTTGGGTAATTACACTATTACAAATGATTTCTATGTGGTGGACCTGGGTGATACAAATGCTATTCTTGATATACAGTGGTTACATTCATTGAGAAAGTATTCACAGAACTTCCAAACTATGGAACTCAAGTTCAAGGCAATAGATGGTAAAAAGGTTGTGCTCGGAGGTATGGAAAATGGTTCTCTGAAGATAGTGTTAGCAAAGAGGATGGAGAGCATTTTCAGACATGGGGATGTTGCATGGGTAGCATAATGTTTGATTACTACTAGGGAGACTCCAGATAGTGATCAACCTTACCATGTCAATATCCAGTCATTAATGGGTAAGCATGATAGAGTGTTTGGAGAGATTCCTCCAAGGAGACCGCCTGATGGGGGTTTTGAGCATACCATTGAGTTGGAGGAGGGGGTTATGCCTGTCATAACCACCCCCTACAGACATCTTAAGAAATTTAAGGATGAGATCGAGAAAGTGAGTAAGGAGTTGCTAGACATGGGGCACATCAGACCTAGCTCTAGTCCCTTTGCTTCTTCTATAGTTCTGGTGAAGAAGAAGGATGGGACAATGTGGATGTGTATAGAGTATCGAGCACTGAACAAGAAAACCATTAAGAGAAGGTACCCTATACCCATGATCGATGAGTTATTGGATGAATTACATGGGGTTGTGTACTTTTCGAAGATTGATCTTTGTTCTGGTTACCATTAGATCAGGGTCCGTGAACGGGATATTCACAAGACAACTTTTAGATGTCATTATGGGCACTATGAGTTCTTAGTCATGCCTTTTGGTTTGACTAACACACCTGCTACCTTTCAGTTCTGTATGAATCATATTAGATCATGACAAATGTCAACATCTCATGCAATGAAACAATGATCTAATAATAGCTCTTTAATAAACATAGAAAATCACTCCCAAGTTTAGCTTAAGTGCATGAGAATAAATTAGACTAATAATTAATTAAAGATTAATTAATTATTAGCTAATGCATGATTACTCTAATAGTCAGAGAAGATTTGTAATTAGTTTTAGTTTATTGTCATACAAAAACACCACAAAATGAGCACTAGCAATAGCATAACATCCATTTTTTTGGTCCATTCCAACATCCTGGGAAACCCCAACTCTTTTGAAGAGTGCTAACTTTATTGGAAAGGTATTCTAATAGTGGCAAAGAGTTCTTGGAGTAAGATGAGTACAATGGTACTTTCCATGTGTGGATTTGACATTCTGGGAGCACTCCACACTTTTTGGAGAACTCTATCATCTTGGGAGAATGCCAACTATCATATAGACTGATATCCTATGCACTTAAAGTATTGGCGGTGTGATCAAAATTCATATTTTGGGCTATTTTAATTTTTTTGTAATTTTGGTGGTTGTGTGGAAAATAATTAATTAATTAAATGGTTAAATATTTAAATTGTCAAAAAGTGAAAAATTAAAAGAATTTATATTTAATTATTTAAAAACGGGTTGTTATAAGAAGACATAAAAGTGACTTATTTTTAAGCCCAAAAGTGAAGTTGAATTAAAAAAGTCACTTTAGGCAAGAAATTAAAAGCTTAAGGAAAACAATATTTTATTATTTTTGGAAAATGTGTATTAAGGGAAGAATTGAGAAGAAAATTCGTTCTTGGCATTTTCATTTTTACAAACCCCATTTTGGAGAAGTGAGCAACTGTTCATCTTCAACCCTACTATGGAAAACCCTATGGAAAAATTGGTTTTGAGGATGAGAAACCTCCTAGCCAATCTACAAGTGGATTCACACATGATTCATAGGTGAAATTAGAACAATTGGAGTTTATTTTGTTCTAATAAATGTGTTGCAGGTAAGAGCTTTCAAATTTCATTTGCTTGCAAATATTAATCGATTTATTTAGGAGAGATTGTAATGAACCGGACTAATTTATTTTTGTTTTTCAAATGCAATTACAATCAACACGCACCCGTTAAGGTTAGCTCAAAACCAAAACGATGCGGAAAGTAACTCTAACTAGAATGTACACCAGGATCCCGATGTGGGCAAGGTGTGAGCATTGGTCAGAGGATCTAATGCAGATGCAAACTGGAAGGGAACTCTAACCAAAAATGCGCCTGTGCAGACGAGCATATGGTCAGAGGATCAATGCATGAAGAACTGAAGTAACCCTAACCAAGAATGGCGCTGAGTGATGGCGAGCATATGGTCAGAGGGTCCCTAAACTACTAACTGAAAGTAAATAGGCGGCAAGCCAGCCTCTTCCACTTATTCAGTGGGAAGTACAAGAAATTCAAAGAGAAGAATTAAGAAGGGCTGACAGTACTACTGTTCAGCTTACAATGTATTAGAGAACCTGCCAGAATCACAAGGATTAGAAACTTTCAATGCTGTAACAATTTAAGAAACCTCTCCAACACTCTCAAGCCCTTTGAATATCAACTTCTCACTCAACTACTAAAATTTCTCAAGTCTGATATGACTGATTTTGACAGAAAATGCACCAAACCAGCAACATAGTATCTCCCTAAAATGCTTGTATCTTGATCAAATCTTACTCTAATGACAGGAAACCAAGTGCAAATTGCTCTAAGAATGATAGCGCCCAAAATGAATACCTAATACCTCACCAAACAGCCTCCATTTAATTTGCACAAATCCCAAAGCATTCCTAGAATGGTACGGCCCAGCTGCAAGGGCGATTTTGCTCTATAAAATCAGGGACACTTCAATAAAATCTGCAAATTAGCTAGAATGGTCGCCCCTCATAAACAAAAGGATAGAAACAATACCCATAACAATAGCATTTTTATTTCACGAGCTATGAGCAAATCTTACATTCCTCAATGACATTCAGCAACTCCAGAAATGAGACAGAAAATGCAAACTAGAACTCCAAAATGCAAATACTCAACTGAAAATGCAAATCAAACCTATTACAAGCTAACTCTCAACTAGTTGCTATCTTTCAAGCAAGAAGATGAGCCATTGCTAGGAGGTGTGCTTTCCTCGAAGCGAGTGCCTGAAGACAATTCAGCAGCATTGTAGTAGTCCCCATTTTGGCCTCTGAATAGCCTTCTAGAAATTATTAGAAGTTAAATTAGGGTTTCCTTGCTTGGAGATTTGTGGCATTTCTAGGTATTTACTATTTTTAGTAAATACTAATTTTGGCAGTGGTTCAGTTGTCAGCCTTCATTAAGTCATTTTCAGTTGGAGCAGTTGTTATTATGGCTTGGTCTTCAGAGAGCTTTATTTGGTGAAAAATATTTAATTAAAGGCATTATGTTTTAATTCACTGTTGACACCCCCTTGGCCTAAGGAGATAACTTAAGTTGTTTTTAAAGTGGGGCCATGAAGGGTACGCCTTCATAAAGAGCTTGATTAATTTTATTAAGAACTTTATTCCTTGAGCAAAAGTGGACGCCACTTTTATATTATTTGAATAAAGTGAAATTCTTGGAGGCTTTTGGGACGCCACTTGAGAAGTTGACTGGTCTTTGGGAATTGGAAAGGTCTCTTGTGTCTTTTGAGCTGCTTCTCAGGCAATTGAAGAGTTTTGTTGAGCTCTTATTTATTGAAGGTTTCTGCTCCAGCATTTGATCCATGAAAATTAAGCTAAAGTTATGCTGTCGAAATGACAATTGACATATTGCTTCGAGGAAGTCTACCTCCTAGCCTCTCATCCAATTTCGTGTTTGCAATATAACACCTAGTTGGCTACATTGCTGCTTCTCAACTTCAGACTAGCAGATTGAGCATCAAAGATTGAAGAATTTTGGAGATTTTGGTAATTTTGGTTTGCTGTTTCATCAACTGCTGAAAGTGATTTTTATTCATGGCTTATTTTCCAGCTTGAATTTCGTTCTGGGTATTTAACCAATCTGTTTGTTGACCTTGGGCGACTATTCATGCAAGTTTTGAGATTTTAATTTGAAGTGTCTGATTTTTAAATAAAATCGCCCCTCCCAAGAGGGCCGTACCATCTCATGTGCATTGGGAATTGTGCAAGTAAAAAAATAAGTTGGAGTTGCTGCTATTTGGTGCTTGGTTTTTGGGCGCCTACCTCTTGAGAAACATTTGCAAAAGATTTCAGTCAATTCGGAGGTGAAACGAGTGAGTTATGAATATTTTACTGTTTCCCAGTCTGCTGTTATAATTTCCAGAATTCTGATTTTTATATCAGACTGTTGCAATTTCCAGATTTTTGGCTTATACTTCAGTATTTGAGTGTTATATCATTGTAGAAGCTCATACTTGTATCTAAGGTTCATTCCTTATCAATTGTACTTAGTAATTTGCAGAGTTTTATTTGTAAGGTTGAGATTAAGCATTACTAATCCAACCATTTCTTTCATTTCTGCAATTTACTTTCTGTTTATCATTAAATTACCCCTGGATGGTTTACCGCCAGTGTGGACAATCTATTTGTAACACTCTTATACCCACTTCACAGTGGTGAATCCCCACAGCTCTGTGGATGCCCGCCGCAGCGGATGAATTGTGCTTAATTGTAATTCTCCCCCCACTGTTTGGTGGTAGTGAGGAAATGTTTTCTATGGCTGGTTATCCGCCTAACAGTTTATAATTTCAAATTTCTAGACTCCGTCATATGTTAGCACCTCGCCCTCAGTGGGATCTTGAGTGCACATTCTTGACGTTGAGTAGTTCTTCAATTCAAGTTCAGTTTCTTCCATTCAAGTTCAGTTTCAGTTTGAGGCTAACGCTAATCCAATCATCTATTGCTGGTTATTTTGTGTTACTTCTTCAAAAAAATTGGTTAGCATATTTCAGTGGTATCAGAGCAGAAGACCCTGCCATCCTGTGGCAGTTTGCAGTTGTGTATCAGATGAGTGACAGAGATCTCCGGTACTACACCGATAGTCAGAGCAGATTTTAGTTCAGCTCCTAGTGTTATCCAAAAGTTGGCAGTTAGGCATGGCTAATGAAGAAGAGATGAAGTTGGCAGAGACTCTCTTTATGGCTGGAAAGAGACTTGGTAAAGAATTTCAGTCAAAAGAAGATGAACAAAACATTCTTCATTTGTTAGAACAATGTTTGAGACAAGTGAAGCAATCACCTTCAGAGAAAATGGAGTTGGCACTAGCTCCTACAGTGAATTTTTTGAATCAGCCCTATTGGTTGGGGCATCCTGATGAAGAAACCAAGCTACTGATTTCTTCCTGTTTCATGGAGATAATAAGAATTGTAATTCCCCAATTTCCCTATGATGTCGAAACTATGAAGACCATATTAAATATGATAGTGGAAAGTTTTCAAGACCTTGATGAAATTGATAGCAATCAGTACTCCAGAAGAGCTACTATATTGAAGATCTTTTCTGAACTCAAAACAAGTATTTTGCTGGTTGAATTGGGTATGCAAGATCAAATATATTATTTGATCCATTACCTCTTCATTTCAACTTGGAGTGAACAAGAAGAGGATGTAGTTGCAGCAATGAGAAACATTTTAATTTTAACTATCAATGAGATGGATGACATTCCAAAATCCGTCTTAACTTATCTATTAAACATTCATGAACAAGAAGGAAATAATTCCTCTACTGCTTGTATGTTGATCAGAGATTTGTTCATTCAGTGTGATAGAAAATTGAAGCCACACTTGAGGAAGGTAGAGCAGAAAAATGAGGTAGTCATTAATGCAGAAGTCAGAAATAAAATGTTGTTTCTCAATGATTGTAAGGCTGTTTCTCAAGAAGTACCTATTGATATGCAGTTGTCCGCACATGCTAAGGGTGAGTGCAAGGAGGCAACATCAATTTTGAATACATATGAAGAGTCTATGACAAGTGACCAAGAAGGTTTCATTGGTATGTATGTGGATGCTAATGATAAAATCAGCAACACATCTATTCATGATGGGTTTGTTGAAGATAAAAATGATAAATTAATCAAAGCAGCCAGCTTTGATGACTCTTATTTCCATTATGATGACGGTGGCGAAGGCGGTATTGAGCTTGATCATCAAACCAAGCTCTTGGAGGAAGTTACTGATGAAGATTTCAGTTTGAATGGAATGAGGAGTGACTCATTCAATGAGTCAACAATCCAAGAGGAGCATGAAGATCTTGTTCCTATTGATCATTATAATCAACCCTTTTGCATTTGGGATCCTGGTGAGATGGCACCAAGGTATGTTAAAGAACTTGAGTGGGATAAATTTCCCTTTGATCCTGATAAAGTTCAAAATTCATTTTGTATTGCAAGCTATGAAGTCATTGGAGAAGACGTTGTCTTTGATGAAGAAGCTTGTTTGGCAAAGCTCCATAAAGATTCCTTTGAGGTAGCCACTAAAGCAGAGTATGTTGCTACCAAGACTTTAAGAGAATCAATCAATAATGATTCATTGTTTGAAAATATTGCTGTTAAGAAGGAAGCTGATTTTGAGAATCAAGTCAAAGAAAATAAATCAGAAAAGTTGATGTTTGATGAGCAAAGCTTCTTTGCTGATTTTGATCATGGGCCTAAAGAGCTGCAAGTTTTGAAGGATAACTTAATGGTTTCAGAAGAGAAAATTGTTAAAGCATTATCAAGGTTTGATAGCACACACAATTTTGTTGAAGAACTCTACTGGAAGTCACAGTTTGAAGAGAGGCAGAATGGAGTTAAAGGAGTCACTCTTTCCAAGTTGCAAACTATCAAAGAAGCATTGGAATCATTAAAGATAGATTATTTGCATTTGCTCTCAGATAGGGATAATGCCATTAAGTTTGCAGAAGAGACCTATGATGCCTACCAAGAGAAGGAGAAAGAGGTTGATCATCTTTACCTTGATCTTTCCTTAGCTCATCACTCTTTATGCAAGGGAGAAAATCAAACTCCTATTGCAGCCACACTTGAAGGACAAGAAGCTGATACAAGGATTATGGAGATCAAGCAAATAATTGAAGGTATTAATGAACTCCATAATGATGAAACCTTGCTTAATTTTAAGGAGATTCATGAAGATGATGGTAATTGGAAGGTAAATCAAGAGTGTGAACTCTTGAGTTGGGAAGAGAACTTGCCTCAAGAAGGGATAGCTTGCAGCCATGAGCTTAAATCAACAAAGTGCATGTTAGCAAATGTTCAGTTGGGTGTAATGGAGGTAGGAGACCAGCTAGTTGATTTCAAACTTCTCAGAGAATGTAGGGACGAGATATATTCTGTGATTGATAATCCTCCAAGCTTGTTTGTAAGTGAATGCATAAGAGGTTTAGAGAATTCAGTCTCCATATGGGAAGTGTTGATTCATGACGACTTCCCCATCTTTGACACCAAGGTGTTAAAACATGTTTTGGTAAGACATATTGTTTACATGCCTGACAGTTTATCCTTTGGATTGAGTAATGCTCACACTATCTTGTCTTGGGAGAAGGATTTGAAGACGATGTTTGTTTCAGGCTCCCTTGTTTTTGAAGCTTTCTTGGATAGACTTCAATGGTTTACCAAAGAAGTCATTAATTTTCTGGGTGTGCAATTGAAGTTGATTGGTACTCAGAAATTTGTTGTGAAAAATCTTTTGGGGTATGGTAGGAAGGTTCATTGGAGGGATAAGGATCAAACTTTCAAAATTAATGGTGTTTTCTCCTTTCTTATCAGCTACTTGATGATTCCATTTGTTTATCAACAAATGGATTGGAGAGAAATTTTGAGCAAAGAATGGTTCTTGGCTGTAATGGAACTCTTAGAGTGGGTGTTTCCACCCTTGTGTTCGAGCAATTTGGTCAAGATGAATGTGGATTTTCAATATTGCAGCAGTGGTTCCTACTCTTGTTTGCAGATTTCTTTGAACTCTAATGTTGAGTCTTTCATTCTTGATTTGGTGGTAGCTGCTAGTCACTCCATTGCAACAGCAACAAGCGAAGATTCTAGACTTATTACTCATGAAGTTTGGGAGAAAGTTGAACCTAGACAAATTATTTACTTTCTTAACAATCTATCTCTTGAGTTGAGTGATGTTTTGGCCCATCCTAGTCCTTTGAGGGAATGGGAATTGAGGACAACTTTTGTTTTGCGCTCCATTAATGTTGATGTTTTCATGAGTGGGCTACATGGGTTTATCAAAGAAGACTTTAAATTCTTGAGTTTGCATTTTGCCTTGATTAGTACTTGGAGAAGTGTTGAGTACTATTTCAGATGCATTGGAGGACATTTTCAGTTGAGTATCCATGTTTGGAATACTCAATATGGCTTGAAGGAAATTGTTACTAGTAGAAAGAGGAATCTTTGGAGAGATAAGAATTTAATTTTCAGATCCTCTGATGATGTCCCCATCTTCGCCAATCATTTGAAGGTTCTTTTTGCTCATCAACTGGTGAATTGGAGAGCTATTTCGAACAAAGGATGGTTTAATGTTGGTTTGGAGTTTCTTGAGAAGATGTTTTCAGCCTTGGTCATGAGCAATTGTTCTATTATGGACGTTGATTTTCAGTATTGCAGCAACTGTTCAGTTCATTGCATGATGATTTTCCTAAAATCAGATTTTGAGAGGTTTATTTCAGTTTTCATGGGCAGCTGGTCCAGTCATTCTTCCTCTTCTCAATCTTTTTTCAGTAATGGTTTATGGCCTCAAAAGTGGGAAATGATGCTTCATAGTGATTTGGACCAGATTTGGATAGTGTTTAAGTTCCTTTCCAATGATTTATTCTATACAAATTCTTGCACTAGTGTTTGGGGCAGCGAACCCTTGCTTGTTTGGGTTCAACCTTTTGAGACTTTTGAGATTTTAGTGGGAGTTTTCATAAATTTTCTTGCATATATCAGAATTATTCAAAAGAGGCATTATACATCCTTGAGGAGCTTTGATGATGCGGCTGTTATGTACATGCAAAGGGCTGTTTATTCTTTTACAAATAGCTATGATGGAGTTACATTTGTTGTTGTGATTTGGTTTGATGCTTTGAGGAGTGATGTTGATGAGAATATCTTTGAGTTGTTTAGAGTAATCTTCTTTATTCTCAGGATGGCGATTGACATTAACATTGCAGATGTTAATTCCTCAGAGATTATTGGGCATGAGATGCTGCTAGATTTTGATTCCATTCCTTCCATGTTTTTCAGTTTGAATTTTAGGCATGCTATCTCCTTGAGGTTGCAGGGATGGTTTATGCAGTTCTGGTGCAGTGATTTCATTCGTGTGTTCAGAGTAGAGCAGCATCAGCATGATGGAACCTTTCCGAGATGGACTTGGGACCCTGGGATCCTAAATATTTGGTGGGATCAGTTTGGAGTGTTGTGGCATTGCTTGAGGACAAGCAATTTTGGGAAGGGCGGACTGTAATGTCCCCATTTTGGCCATACGCTCTTCTTTGACTAATAGCCTATTTCTGGAAATCCGTAGGTTGATTAGAAGTTAAATTAGGGTTTCCTTGCTTGGAGATTTGTGGCATTTCTAGGTATTTACTATTTTTAGTAAATACTAATTTTGGCAGTGGTTCAGTTGTCAGCCTTCATTAAGTCATTTTCAGTTGGAGCAGTTGTTATTATGGCTTGGTCTTCAGAGAGCTTTATTTGGTGAAAAATATTTAATTAAAGGCATTATGTTTTAATTCACTGTTGACACCCCCTTGGCCTAAGGAGATAACTTAAGTTGTTTTTAAAGTGGGGCCATGAAGGGTATGCCTTCATAAAGAGCTTGATTAATTTTATTAAGAACTTTATTCCTTGAGCAAAAGTGGACGCCACTTTTATATTATTTGAATAAAGTGAAATTCTTGGAGGCTTTTGGGACGCCACTTGAGAAGTTGACTGGTCTTTGGGAATTGGAAAGGTCTCTTGTGTCTTTTGAGCTGCTTCTCAGGCAATTGAAGAGTTTTGTTGAGCTCTTATTTATTGAAGGTTTCTGCTCCAGCATTTGATCCATGAAAATTAAGCTAAAGTTATGCTGTCGAAATGACAATTGACATATTGCTTCGAGGAAGTCTACCTCCTAGCCTCTCATCCAATTTCGTGTTTGCAATATAACACCTAGTTGGCTACATTGCTGCTTCTCAACTTCAGACTAGCAGATTGAGCATCAAAGATTGAAGAATTTTGGAGATTTTGGTAATTTTGGTTTGCTGTTTCATCAACTGCTGAAAGTGATTTTTATTCATGGCTTATTTTCCAGCTTGAATTTCGTTCTGGGTATTTAACCAATCTGTTTGTTGACCTTGGGCGACTATTCATGCAAGTTTTGAGATTTTAATTTGAAGTGTCTGATTTTTAAATAAAATCGCCCCTCCCAAGAGGGCCGTACCATCTCATGTGCATTGGGAATTGTGCAAGTAAAAAAATAAGTTGGAGTTGCTGCTATTTGGTGCTTGGTTTTTGGGCGCCTACCTCTTGAGAAACATTTGCAAAAGATTTCAGTCAATTCGGAGGTGAAACGAGTGAGTTATGAATATTTTACTGTTTCCCAGTCTGCTGTTATAATTTCCAGAATTCTGATTTTTATATCAGACTGTTGCAATTTCCAGATTTTTGGCTTATACTTCAGTATTTGAGTGTTATATCATTGTAGAAGCTCATACTTGTATCTAAGGTTCATTCCTTATCAATTGTACTTAGTAATTTGCAGAGTTTTATTTGTAAGGTTGAGATTAAGCATTACTAATCCAACCATTTCTTTCATTTCTGCAATTTACTTTCTGTTTATCATTAAATTACCCCTGGATGGTTTACCGCCAGTGTGGACAATCTATTTGTAACACTCTTATACCCACTTCACAGTGGTGAATCCCCACAGCTCTGTGGATGCCCGCCGCAGCGGATGAATTGTGCTTAATTGTAATTCTCCCCCCACTGTTTGGTGGTAGTGAGGAAATGTTTTCTATGGCTGGTTATCCGCCTAACAGTTTATAATTTCAATTTTCTAGACTCCGTCATATGTTAGCACCTCGCCCTCAGTGGGATCTTGAGTGCACATTCTTGACGTTGAGTAGTTCTTCAATTCAAGTTCAGTTTCTTCCATTCAAGTTCAGTTTCAGTTTGAGGCTAAGCAGCTAATCCAATCATCTATTGCTGGTTATTTTTGTGTTACTTCTTCAAAAAATTGGTTGGCTTATTTCATAGACGAGAAGATCCCAAATGAAGAGCTGAGGCCTGAATATAAAGACATGAAGGGAGCCTTCTAGAAGCTTCAAGAAGGGCACCCAAACCCTAATTTTGAATTCACATTTTTCCCTCCAAAAAGGTGGCATCCTTTTTCCTTCAATAATATATTTCACTTTTTTATAAAAATCACTCTCTCCACAAGTAGGCGTCCATTTCACTTAACCCCATAATTTAGACTTCAAAATATAATTTATCTCATAATGAAGCATTGACCCATTAAGTCCCCTTTTTAAAAACAACATAAAGTTGTAATGCTAGGCAAGGGGGTGTTATAATATTAAAATATAATATTATAATGTGAAAATACTTATCTCTCCATAGAAAATGCACCCAAGGGCCAAAAACAGAAGTGCCAACTGAACCAACTGAAGAAGAAGACCAACTGAACTGAACCCCACCTGTCCATTGCAAAAAATAGAATTTACTAAAAATAGTAAATTCATCAAGTTGCTCAAAACGCCAATCTGGCCATACCACCGCGAAGCTCTCTGAAAACCCAGAAAGAATCCGCAATCCGATTTCCAAACTTCAAGCAACAACCACCTCAAATTTAGGAAACCCTAATTTCACCATCCGAGTAGCCTACGAGTCTCCGGAATAGGCCAATGGTCACTGAAACAATCACATTTGAGAAGGGGACATTACAGAGATCTAGAGATTATTTGGAAAGTGTTGACGTTTCAATTCGCACCTCTAGAGTGCCTATTAGAAACGAATAGCTATGCACAGATAAACCGCTATTCAAATTAGGAGGGGAAGCTCCCTCTTTTGCTGTTATGCGTAAAAAGTAAAGTAATCTAAGTTCCTATCTTTTTTGCTCAACTAGTAGAGGCACAAGGTTATAAAACCAAATATGTTGCAGCTAAGGTTTTCTCTGGTTTCTGTAGGTCTTAACTACAACTAGGCGAAAGCTATAACTATCCTATCTCCTCAAGTAATTTAGAGCGAGAGGACCTAGGAGCAATTGGGAATGGTTGGATCACTTAGACAAACTTTCTTTCAGAATGCATCTGAAGGCTCATTGCTCTTTCAGATTTATGCTGAAATAAAGTTTATGCAAGTAAACACTCAAACGGTAAGCCAAATCTCAGGATTCCCAAGGAGGCTGTAAAGTGCCTTGCTAAATCTTATTATAAATCTCTGAATTTCTGCCTTAAGAATTTTGACAAACACTTTGCTTGCAACCTTTTATATTGCTGGTTTTGGTTTTCAGTTTGTTTTTTGTTGTCTTTGATCGATGTCAATGATTTTTAAATTCTTTTGAATAATGCAAACTAACTACCAATGAAGTAGAAATGAAATGCAAGATATTTTTGTATTTTCTTATGCAAATAAATGACTGAAATTAACACCTATAGCTGATTGACATTTTCACAAACACTTGTCATGCATCATCTACAGCCAAGTATTGAGACCAATATTCGATATGAAACCCCTTCTCCTTATTTATAAATGCATATGCCAAGTACAATCTGATTTTAGAGGAATGCCAAGACTCTTGGCTTACGTCAAGTTCAATTGAAATGCAACTACCAATCCCTATATGACAGCAGCCTATGTAATATGTTGTAGCAATGCAATGCACCAAAATATGATGAAATGAACCTGGAATAATATGCTGATATAAATCGATGATGCCAAGGAAGACCTAGCAGCAATGAAGATGCCTCCACAATGAAGATTCAGCCTTCTAGAAGGGCCGCCCCTGTTATGACTGTGCAGCTCCAAAATAAAAATTGTGACAGCTTCAAACACTCCCAAATACCTCCAAGCAAGGTTGCCTAAACCTCCAAGGTTGAGCCCTCCAATACCCACAACAAATCGTGGCTTCAAGAGATCAATATGAATCAAAATCTGAGTATCATGTGTGCAGCTCGACCTCCATGACAGAAACAAATAATCTTCACAATATTTGACTTTAAACTTGCAAAATCCACAAATCAAATTGTCCCAATCAATGCCTTCAAATTCTGAAAATTGATCTTCAAAAAAGACATCCAAATTGTATTCTTCAAATTTGGCCCTTGGCCACCTAATTTGCAGCAATGAAGAGACTGAAGTAGCTCTCCCCAAACTCCCAACTAGGATTGGTGTCTCACAATCAAAACTGGCACCTTAGAGTATTCAAACCCTCAGGCAATCTGACAAGCATTCAAGCTTTCCAAATCTGATATATGAATTTATAACTCAAGATATCTCAAATGTCCTCCAAAAGCTCCTTTTAAAGAAATTACAATCACCTCCAAGAAGCTTCTAGAATAAAATATTATTTTATTCTCTTAAGTGACTTTTTGATATTATTTTATTTTTAGTCACTTTATTATTAAATTAATTAAATATAGTCATCTTATGATATTATATTTTTGAGATAAATTAATTTAATATTTTATTTTAATTTAATTAAAATAATCAATTAGTCATCCTTATGAAATAACAATATTTGGACAACTTAATTAATTAAATTATTCTACCTCCAAATCGGGGACATGACAGAGGCGAGGTGCTCTGTCCTAGGTGTAGGCTGAAATATAGATTACTAGAAACAACATTAAACGATAATCCTCATCTCTAAATTCCCAAGGAGGTGTAACACTCTATCCGAGGTGTAGATCGAAAGAAAGATTATTGAAACAACAAACATGAAAGACTTTGAGAATTTTGGATCAAAGGCATGTGCTCTCCTGCTCTCCTGATTTATTATCTCAACTTCAATCAAAGATTACACTAGCACATTTGGGACAACAAATTGTATGATGAAACAAACACACAATAGACGATCAAAACAACTTTATAACATGACATTAAACAATAAACTGAACAAGGATTTGCATGATGAAACAAACATACAATCTTGTTCTTACACAGTGTGAACAAGTATTGAATAGCAATATTGTAGGCAAAAGTGGCACAACAATTTGTTATCATGAGCAAAAGTTAAAAAACAATGAGCAAGGTTGCTCTTATTTATAGAATCTCAAAGGAGTAGGGAACCCTAAAATTTCTTTGAGTTAACATTCAGTCTTTCCACCATGCAAGATTCATTCCTATGTCTAAATGCATGCAACTTAACAGTTAACTGGAAAAACTAACTCAGTTAACTGGTTCTAAACTAAACTAATTGGACTTGCAAACATGCAAGTCTTATTGATATGAGAGTTAATTGATAACTGATATCAGTCAATTGAAACCTAACTAGAAGTTCCAACTCCATCAAAAGATATTCTCGAGGAAGAGATAAACATGCATGAAATCAACAATCTGAACTCAAGAGTGATGTTGAGTTGATTGTTGCCTTTGACTCTATCCTTGGGAAAAATCGTGGGATCTAACTGGTTGTCTACTCCATGCCAACTTGAGCAATCATATCCTCCAGGAAATTGTTAACTACATCATCATCCGGAGGTCGTCACATGTCTCAACTATCAGTTTACTGCTTGTCAGCAACTTGGTCAAACCTGGAAATATCTGCACACTTCAATTGGCAGTTCATTGACTGGTAACTTTGGCGACTCTATAACTGGAGTGATGACCTCTGTTTCTTCTGCTGCTTTAAGCTTCTGACACGTTTTATTTTTCTGAAGCATGCTTTGGTCTATGCCTCTTAACCTGTCCAAGTCGACTTTTGGGTGTGCTTGATGCAAATTGGTGTTAGCCATTTTTCAGGAAATCGTAAATTATGACCTATTTGGTCTTGAATTCAATTTGAGTGAATTGCATATTGAAAAACTAGAATGTTGACTATAAACGCGAATATGTTCGGGCAACTTTTTTCAATGAGTTAAAAATAGCCTCTCAAAGGGCAATTTTTTCGAAAATTTCTGAGATGTGGGTTTTGGAAAGAATGTATTTCTAAACCGACCTAGATTGTCAGAAATTCGAAAAAGTAACTTTTCCTTTGACATGCAACGAATTTTCAAGGTAGAAGCTGCAGGGGGTAGTGGGGCTTATTTTTGCCAAAAAATTCTAGCACATGGGTTTTGTTGGCGCTTGCGTGTTGATCAAACCCTGTTTTTCCATTTTTTGAAATGATGACTTTTTTCGGAAACCTTAAAAATAGGGGGCTGCGGGGCAATTTTCTTGGAAAAATCTAGCACGTGGGTTTTGTTGCCAATATTGTACTGAACACACCCAAATGGCCAGATATGTGAAAAGTTGTCATTTACTTGGACATGCAAGAGAAAACCTAAGACAAGGATAGAAGAAATGTGAGGGGGAGAAGATAGAAGTTATAAATTGCCTCCTTCAATCCTCAAGGAAAACGCCTCTGGATAAACCCAATCTGATGAATTCTTGGCAAGAACATATTGGAAAGATGAAGCATGGAAAAATATTTCTCTGTGCAATCTGAACCTGGAATTGCGAAGATCACTGAAAATGGCCTCTGTTAGATCCTTCAAAATGCGTTGGAGAGAAAATAGCTGATTTTAGCTTCAACCTGCAAGAAATAATGGAGAAATGACGCCTATGCTTGAATAAATATCCATTTTGGAGGTGGGAGTGTCAGTTAGGTGCGCCAAACCTAATTTAGGAATCAATTCCTGTGCATGCCTCATTAACTGAAAGTTCTCTAATTTTAGGACGCCATATGCAAGAGTTAGCATACAAAAATCGCAACTGAGAGTCAACTGGGCCCACCTTGACTTTTGGCACCCAAGCTTGAGGGAGTTAGAAATTTTTTAAAGATTTTCAACTTCCCCTGTGACGAACTGCCTCTGTTTGACCCTGAATTCCAATCGCTTGGTTGATCCTGAAGCTTAGCTGATAGATTCATCATGAAGTTGGATCAAGTTTGAAAAGATGTTGCTGGGAGATGCAAACATTTGAAACTAGTTCTAAT